>CAUEHQ010000383.1:0-55686 GCA_958510825.1 Brachypterus glaber
AAATGGTAATTGTTATTGTTCAGGCCTGAATATACCTACTATTTGTTTACAAACAAACCGAGATGTTGGCGATACTTTATATTAACGGTATGAGTATTCTAGAGAGAAGAGTTGTTAGTTCGTTGATCAATCAACGAACTAATAACTCTTCTCTCTAGAATAGGCATTTCATTTGTAAAAACTGAAAAAAACGTAGCCAACATATACATTTGTCTGTCTTAGTCGCACAGCTTTGTTCTAACAGCGACAACAATAACAGTTACTGGTAATTGTTATTGTTTAGGCCTGAATATACCTACTATTTGTTTACAAACAAACCGAGATGTTGGCGATACTTTATATTAATGGTATGCGTATTCTAGAGAGAAGAGTTGTTAGTTCGTTGCTTGTTACAGATAATGATGTCATCTTACCGGCCGGTTGCAGTGCAGTACTGGGTATTTTATCCGTCCACAGAAATCCTAAATATTGGAATAATCCTTTAAAATTCGATCCTGATAGATTTTCGCCTGAAAACGCTGCAAAAATTGTATCTGGCTCTTACTTACCGTTTTCAGCGGGACCTAGGAATTGTATAGGTAATAAATTATTACTAATAATTATAATTTTGTCTAACAACTCATTATAAAAAAGTACACTTAAATTTTTTCTAAGCCCAGGAAACCAAAAGACGTCTTTTTGACGTCAATGGCGATTTCTCCCGTTAGATTAGACAGGGACAAAAGTTCTACCCAAAAAGGATAGAAGACATACATACACTCCCACTTCCACCCAACCAAACAAATTCTGTATTTGTTCTTTGTTGAACAAATACAATATTTACTTGGCCGGGCGAAGAGTATTATATTTATTTAAGAAATTACTGGCGCCATCTAAATTTTAGTAGAATTATCTTATTCTACAGATCCACATTAGCTATGTTCGTTCGTGCCGCTTAGTGCTACACTTTCCGGCAAACCAAATAAATACTGTATTTGTTGTATGAAAAACAAATACAGTATTTATTTGGTTGGCTGGAAAGTGTAGCACAAATGAGATAGAGATAGGGTAGACGTCTTTTGTTTCATAATTCTACTTGTAGAGAGCTCCATTATTGGGCACTAACTGTTTGTTTGTTTAACTTCGTAATATTCTACTTAATTAAGCATAAAGCATAAAAAATATACAGTCCAATAGAGAATTTTATTTGTTTTAAAATGATGCAACAAAAAAAATTATATATTTTTAAATCAAAAATCAGAACAACCCTTTAATATACATTGTACATTTTTTGTTTTATACTTTTAGGTGTAAGATATGCAATGGCAGCCATGGTGACTTTCGTAGCCGGTGTTATAAGAAAATATAAAATATATTCAGACTATAAGAACATTGAAGATATTAAGTTAAGGATGAACCTTATTTTAAGGCCAAACGATGGATATAAAGTTTATTTTGAAGAAAGAACATAACTTATTTTAGTTAAAATTTTTACTATTAGTAAATTAAATTAGTAATTAAATTAAATTGACAGGTTAAATAGCCAAGATTTTTGATAGGTATATTTTATTGTAGCCTGAATATAGTTTTCGAATAATAGGCATTCTAACACGATTCACTCACCGCAGTAATGAGGAGAATCCAGCGCATGCGCACTGATTTTCTTATTTTTGTTTTGACGTATGCCAAAAATTATTTTAAGCTTATGTAACATTCTTTTGCAGAATTTTACAAAAATATCTACTTTTTTATTATGCATATTGTTACACCAGGCGAGCATTTATTTTTTAATTAGCTAAAGCTAAATTATTTAGCCTAAATATCCTATTTGATTCCTAAAATATATCTGTATCTGAAAAATGCCTCCAATTAAAAAAAAAACACCAAACCAGCAAACTACCAAACCATTATTAACGTAAACCAACGCCTTCCATTAAAAAAAAAACACCAAACCAGCAAAACCAAACCAAACCAGTATTAACGTAAACCAACGCCTTCCATTAAAAAAAAACACCAAACCAGCAAACTACCAAACCAAACCATTGTTAACGTAAACCAACGCCTCCCATTTAAAAACAAAACACCAAACCAGCAAACTACCAAACAAGTACTACCAGTACACTAGTTTTTTTGTTAGAATATATAGCAAAATATTGTTAAAATACTCAAGAATTTCTGCTTGATTTTTAATGGGGGCATTGGTTTACGTTAACAATGGTTTGGTTTGGTAGTTTGCTGGTTTGGTGTTTTTTTTTTTAATGGGAGGCGTTGGTTTACGTTAACAATGGTTTGGTTTGGTGTTTTTTTTTAATGGGAGGCGTTGGTTAACGTTAATAATGGTTTGGTTTGGTAGTTTGCTGGTTTGGTGTTTTTTTTTTAATGGGAGGCATTTTTCAGATACGATATTTCAGAATTTAGAAGGCGATATATTTTAAGAATCAAATAGGATTATATCTAGGCTAAATAATTTAGCTTTAGCTAATTAAAAAATAAATGCATGCCTGGTGTAACAATATGCACAAAAAAAGTAGATATTTTTGTAAAATTCTGCAAAAGAATGTTTCATAACCTTAAAATAATTTTAGGCATACGTCAAAACAGAATCAGTGCGCATGCGCTGGATTCTCCTCATTACTGCGGTGAGTGAATCGTATTCTATTTTTCTGGTTATTTTTTCAAACCTATTGTTAAATATTTATTTAATAAAAAACTTTTATATTATCATTGTTTTATTTCTAAAAGAGTTATAAGAGTGGGGCGTTTACCTCCTAATTTAATAATAATAAAATATAAACTATTTATAACTGGAATAAAAAAAAAAACGTAAAAATCCTGGCGCCGCAACCGAATATTTTTACAATTTTGATTGTTTTAATTTTAAATCAGTATTACATTTAAGCAGGCGAAAATATTTGCAAATTTCACGCTTGTATTTTACACTCGAATAAAAAAAAAACAAACTATTTTAATTTTAAAACATTGTTACAGATTGAAGTTTCACAAAAATTAAAAAAATTTACAATTTTTACGTTTAAGTTTAACATTCTTAAATTAAAAAAAAAAAACAAAGATAAGGCTTAGCGCCGCAGGCGAAACTTTTTACGAGTTTGAAGGTCTGTGGTCCATTTGGAAAAGGCTTTGCTCGTTTTGGTGCCCTTATTGTTCTGGGGGGATTATAAATAAATAAAGTATAAACTATAACTATATTTATGACCCCGCTAAGATGTCGATTTCGAAAAAAATGGAACCTTATCGTTTTCCACGGGACCCTTCATATGCATTAGTACGAGACCCTGTCCTACATATTCTTCAAAAAATTGCCTACCTGATTTTTTTCCAGGTAAATCCACCTACTGACTGGGCAGAAAAAATGAATAATTTTTCGTGTCATTTGTATCAAACCTGTTTGTTCTTTAGAGCCAAATATAAATTTAATTTTTATCGGACTACAGCAGTGCTAAAGGAGGGTTATTATACTGTAGGTTGTTGCAAAAAAAAAAACAAATTTTCCTATTTTTTCATATGCGCCCCTCCTATGTTGTTTCAATTGAAAAGCAATGTTTGCATACCAAATTTTAGGTTACTTGAAAAATTTTGACCCCCGCCCACACACACACTTTTCAAACACAGAATGAATCCATTCTAGCTCTAGATACGGTATGAATATTTCGTCTCAAGTGTTAGAATGAGGACATGTAGTGCCATCTCTTGTTTATAAAAGTAAAGAAAACTGTAGCAAAATTAGCAAAAATATATATATATTTTGACATGAAATATTGAATAATTTAATGCAATTTAAAGTTTTGCGTTAAAATTACATAAAATTTATTAGTTTTTGTTAATATTTGACCAGTTTTTTATCAATTTAGTTCAAAAAATTAAAACTGCTCCATCTAGTGTTAAATATACATACCAAAATAAAAAATAGAGTACCTAGCAAATTTGAAATTGAATTTTATACATTTGTTGTAGGTTGCGCCCCTACGTCGGGGACGTCATCTGGCCTCCTGGGATGTTAAGCCGTTCAAAATACAAAGGAGGTGGGCACTTTTGACAAGCCATGTATCATACAGTTGGACCCACAAAAAACGCAAGATTTAAATATGCTAAAATGTCAATTTTCCTAATTTTTTTATAGTAACATTTTAAGAAATAGGTTAGATTAATTTGACAATTAATTGTCAGTTTTTTCAAAGTTTGTTACAGAAAATGCATGCGAATAATGTCGAATATTAAAAAAATAATAATAATAAATAATAAACTGAAAAAACATTTAGAATATTTAATCAAATCAAAAATTAAAACACAATTATTTAGTAAATCTTAAAAAAATAAAATTTTGAACTCTACTAACCAAACATATAATTTATGAAAATTATGATTTTCGTTTAAAAAAAGGTTTTTCCGGAGGTTTTTTTTCGCTTTTTTAATCTTGGAACTATCGATGCGGTGACGGGCGATGGTTTTTGACCCAGGAAAATTTGTATGGTTTATAGCATGCACCGCTTCTTGTAAATGGTATTCTCTCAAATAATTAAGTAAATTTTCATCCTGTATTTCATTTGATATCTTCTTTCTTTCCGAGTCTGCACGCCCTTTCCTCCCCCATCTATTTTTTCTTCAATCTTAACCATTATTCTTTTTTCTATGATCTTAACACAACTCTCCGAAACACTAAATAACCTTGCCACAATTAAGGGTCTCTATAGAGATCACTAGCCACAATCACTTCCGTACATCCTGCTTCCAATATACTAATAGTTTGAGATTTCTTAACATTTCTTAACGCATTTCTAATTACTTTATAATTATTATAAGTAATTTTGACAAATATTGTCAACATGACAACGGCTTTGTTTGTATTGTAATTATTGAATTTACGCAACTAAATTTTCAATCTTTTTTTTTTTCGGATTCAACTGTACCGCATTTTAAAAATCGCTTTTAATTTGCCAACCTGTTGCAACATATAGCCTAGTGCAATTTTCGTAGTCGGGTTTTTTGGTATCTCGGCTCTTTTAATGTTTTTTTTGATTGTACCTACCTGTATATAAACATCTAAAGGTGTCCCAAACTCATATATAAAAACTCGATAAATTTATTTTATTTTGCGTTTAACAATGTTGTGAAACACGTTTCTGTGGCAATCGACTCATTTTAGTAACATAAATTACCCAAAAAAGGTAATGTACTTAATTACATTTATTACTTAAAGCGACTTAAAGGCAGGGGTGCTCAAGTACTCAAGTAGGGAAAATCCACAGACCACCCAGTCCGCACATATATGGATGCAACATGGTAAAGAAAGATTTTTTAGGTAACATGTGCCATATTACATGAGACATAACATACATATGTATGCTACATAACATGCCCTATAATAGAAAGATTTTTTAAGTTGCATGTGCCATATTACATAAGATGTAACATACATATGTATGGTACATAACATGCAATATTGCATGTTATGTATCATATATATGGTACGAGAACATACACGATACATAAAATGTTATGAATTCAATACTAAATATGGCGTCTATATTATTTTATTTTTTATAGGTTAGAATCACTAATATTCTTAAAATTGTTGTTAATAATAAAAGTTTTACCCTTAAGACAACTAAACTGATTTTAGATAATTTTAGACAAAAAATTAATATATATATGTATATATATTTTTTAAATGATTATTTGCTATTTTTTCTCTAAATATTGGCTTTTTATGTGGCCCATGATTTTTAAGCCTGGTAGAAAGTTTGCTTTCACAGTAAAAATGCACATCGTATAAGAATTTTACCTGATGGATGCTACATATAAAGATATTTATATACTTTAATTATTAGGTTTATCAAAAAGACGTAAAAATTTTCACCATGTCTAAATCTATGATGCACTCCATAACAAGTAAAATTCGGAAACGCCTACTTTTATTGTTATGTACCCAGTATGTATCTGATATGTAGCATGTTATGTAACTGATACATAACTTGAGGCGGAATTGTTAAAGTCCAAGGACTATATATGGACTATAAAAATAACATGGCTGCAACATCACATAGAACAGTGGTTATGTACCTGCTATGTTCCTGCCATGTATTTGTGTTGACTGGGCAGTTGGCAAAATGAGTGGCAAAGGAGGGTATCGTATTTTGGGCTAAATCGCCTGCTTAGCTTGTCAAATTATTTTAACCTACATTATAAAAAAAAGAATTTTTTCTTCAAGCGTACTAAAATATTCATATTTTATAACTGAACACACTAGTTAGAAGTGATTTATTTTTTTACAGTAAAAAAATGAGTTCATTGTTGTACGCCGTAAAAAAAGTTAGTTAGCAAAACCATCACTGGCGGCAACACTCTTTGACTTTGATGACAGCCATACTTCAAACTTGTTTGTTTATTATGTAAACAGGTGGTTGACTCGAGATTCTGCGCAAAAACCTTGTGTGAAATTGATTAAAAATAATTGAAGAAGAATATATGGTTTATACACCTACAGATCTCTCCGAAATTGCAAATGCTACATCAGACAAGTTACCATCGAAATCGCGAGAAGTGTACGATTTAGCCCACAAAAAAAAATTTAAATGAGCTAAGGAAGGTTTAAGTTTATTTCGAAAGGGTTTTATTGGCCTATTTTAATAAAAAAACACACTTTATTACTGAATAAATTAAATTCAAAAATTAATATTAAAAAAATATATATATAGGATTTTTGAAGAAAAAATAGTATGTTTCACTCGAGGAAAAGTGCTTTTTTACAGACTAGTAAAAAAAGCTTCACTTTTCCTCTTAGTAAATTAATATACTATTTTATTAACACAAGGTGTTCTTTACGACAACTAGATATTTAAAAAAAATAATTATACAGTGTATACTTTAGTCTAAATAAATATGTTATGATAAAAATAATAAATTTAGGAGAAGAAATTTGTCATTCTTTGTAGGTATACGTAAATGAGTAGGGGGTACATTACATTTATAAAAATTCTAGGACAAATCCATAGATACGTACATTTTATGTTAGTTTAAATAAGATTTAAAAACTGCAGTACCTACCACCTACCTAGTAAATAAGTTTATTTTTCATTTATTTATTTTTAAAAATTGTTTAATATCAAAAGTTTAACTAAAATATGTAAGTAAAGTAATTATAAATATACCTACCTATAAAAGCGTTTCAATTGAAAGTTTTTGCTCGATTTGTATAATTTAGCTTTTTGATTTTTGGGGAATAGGGCTTTGGATCTGACTAAAATTGTTATCTAATTTTGCTGTGACGTTTCGACGATGGAGTTTCGTTGTTTTCGAACAGAGAATTAAAGCCAAAGATTAGTCATTGTCACTAACAGTAAACACTCACATAAACAAAACATTATTTAAACAAATAAATAACAGTTAAAAAATAAAATTAAGACAGTGTGCTTTTCTATACGTAGCAACGGAACTTAGAGTAGGTTTGGACTGTCTTAATTTAATTTTGTAACTGTTATTTATTTGTTTAAATAATGTCAGGCCTTTCGAAATAAACTTAAACCTTCCTTAGCTCATTAAAATTTTTTTTTCGTAGGCTAAATTGTACACTTTTGGCAATTTCGATGGTAACTTGTCTAATGAAGCATTTGCAATTTCGGAGAGATCTGTAGGTCTATAAACCATATATTCTTCTTCAATCATTTTTAATCAATTTCACACAAGGTTTTTGCACAGAATCTCGAGTCAACCACCTGTTTACATAATAAACAAACGAGTTTGAAGTATGACTGTTATCAAAGTCAAAGAGTGCTGCCGCCAGTGGTGGTTTTGCTAACTAACTTTTTTTACGGCGTACAACAATGAACTCATTTTTTTACTGTAAAAAACTAGTGTGTTCAGTTATAAAATATGAACATTTTAGTACGCTTGAAGAAAAAAAAAAGTTTTTTTTTTGAACATAGGAGAAAGTATTTTTTTGTTGGCTGCAGTATATTTTTTTTGTGGTTTAGTGTAATTATAATAATTATTATTAGCTTCTTTAGTCCAATAAATATCTCCACTATACATTATTAATGATACCCTACAAAAATAAGCACCATAAACAGGAAGTTAAATGACGTTACTATATATATAGAAAAAAATATACTAAGATTTAAAATTCTAAATATTATTCAGATTGACGTTAAGATATTTACCATAAGGTTGTAAATCTAGTAAAAGATTTTTTTATTTTTTTTTATATATTTTAAGCTTTGTGATTTTATTCTACCAGTAATAGTAATTTTATTCTACTAGAACTTCTACTGAAAAAAATATACACACGTATTCCGAGCTTTTCTAGTTTTTGATAGTGAATTTTTCGCCGGAGTTTAAATGTGCAGTGATACATTTAAATGTGTAGTGAGACATTTAAATATGCAGTGAGACATTTAAATGTGTAGTGAGACATTTAAATGTGTAGTGAGACATTTAAATATGTAGTGAGAAATTTCAATTTTTAGTGAGACATTTAAATGTGTAGTGAGACATTTAAATATGTAGTGAGACCTTTAAATGTGTAGTGAAACATTTAAATGTGTAGTGAGACATTTAAATATGTAGTGAGACATTTAAATGTGTAGTGAGACATTTAAATGTGTAGTGAGACATTTAAATGTTTAGTGAGACATTTAAATGTGTAGTGAGACATTTAAATGTGTAGTGAGACATTTAAATGTGTAGTGAGACATTTAAATGTGTAGTGAGAGATGTAGTGGGAAATTTACACTTGTGCAGTATATTTATTAAAAATGTTACAAAAATAAAAAAATTAAAAATAACAGAAATAAATTAATAACGCAGAGATGTGAGTGGTAGGTAATATGAAAAATTTTGCGTTACATATTTAAAGTATTACGTAACGCAAATTTTGATCATTTTGGACCCCACCCCCCTGTAACGCTATTTTCCTATACCATTAACATGGGCGTAACACTCCAAAATGACCCCCACCGCCCCCTAGTAGCTTTACGTAATACTTGAACGTTCCCTAGCTACTACAATAGTCCTACGACTATTTAGTTTACGAGATATATGGGTTGAAAAATATTGTCAGAAATGTTATGGTCATATTATTGCTGTAGGTCGCTTGCTAAACAACTTTACCCTACGATATATCAAGAACGCTTTGACATAGAGACTTGAAATTTTGACCAAAATTTAAGCGTTCTTGAAATATCGAAGTGTAAAGTTATTTTGCAAGCGATCTCCACCATTATTACACTATAGGACTTTTTAGTTTACGAGATACATGATATTAAAAATATTGCCACCCGTCTAGAAAGGTTATCAGTGTTTTTTATTCATTTTACTTTCCCCAAGGAAAGAAGACAAATTTTTATTGTTTTTTTTATATTTCTGGACGTTTTATATCCAAAAAATTTGATTTCCGTAAAGAAAAATTCTGTCTGTCGGACGGTCGGTCTGTCTGTGTGTCAAAAACGCTTCGGGCTAAAGACTTCAAATTTGGACCATGGGTTGATTATCCAAAGTTCTAGGCTGGGATTGTTTTTGGTAAAAATTGGATTGGGGTAAGGGGGTAAAATGGGGTAAAAACAATTTTTTTTTAAAACATTTTTTTTTAATTTTTTGTTTAACGAAAAATTAAACTTTTTCGGATTTTTTTTTTGAAAAACGATTTTTTAAATTTTTTTTTTTTCAATTTTTTAATTTTTTTTTTCGGTTTTCAACCTAGGATTATAGAGAAAAATATTATTTTGTTGGCAGCGGTATTTGTATTATTCTTTTTATTTTCAGAAGTTACTATGGATAACATAAATAACTCAACTCCTTTCAGCACCTACAATTTTCTCCTCCTTTCTTTCTTGTGCTCTTTTCTTGTATGGCTTGTGCAGTGGCACTGGAGCCGCAGGAAGTTATACAAATACGCATCCAAAGTGCATGGGCCTTTCGCATTTCCTCTTTTTGGCAGTGCCCATTATTTTATAGGAAATCCTTATGGTAAGCAACGAACTAATACTCTTCTTCCTAGAATACGCATACCGTTAAAATAAAGTATCGCCAACATCTCGGTTTGTTTGTAAACAAATAGTAGGTATATTCAGGCCTGAACAATAACAGTTACCAGTAACTGGTATTGTTCTCTCTGTTAGAACAAAGATGTGCGAGTAAGACAGACGAATGTTTATGTTGCCGACGTTTTTGTCAGTTTTAACGAATGAAATGCCTATTCTAGAGAGAAGAGTTATTAGTTCGTTGATGGTAAGATACATGGGGTTTCTAAACTACAATGTTTTGCCTAAACAGTGTGGTCCAAAAGCCACCCTCTGTTAAATTTTGAAAGAGTAGAGATATACACTTTAAATTTGAAACAGTCTGTCGGTCTGTCGGTCTGTGTGTCTGGGAAATTTGTGACCACGATAACTTAAGAAAGCTTCGGGCTAAGACTTAAAATTTGGACCACAGGTTGATTATCCAAAGTTCTAGGCTGGGATTGTTTTTCGTAGAAATCGGGTTGGGGTAAAGGGGTAAAATGGGGTAAAAACTATTTTTTTCAAAAACATTTTATTAGGTTTGGCCCAAATTTTAAAAGTTTGGCCTTATTTATGTTTTCCAAATTTGAAGTCGATATCGATATCGATAACGAGTGGTTTGAAAGTTAAAAGGGGGGCGGGTAACTTTTGGAAGGCTTTGTAAACAAAAGGGAAATTTCAAAAATTGATGAAAAACATTATAAAAGAATTTTTCATAAAAATATATATATTTCAGACAAAAAAGGGGCCGTACAAGAGTTACGTAGACATTTTTTAAGGATTTTGGGCCTTAAAAATACGTTTTTAGCCTCCATTTTTAGGCTCAATAGGTCACGTGTTGAGCTATCGATCTAAAATTTGGTACACATCATTTTTGGACTATTTGAAACAAAAAATCATTTTTTTTAAGGACCACCCTAATGTATATTTTAAAAAATTTTGGTTTTAAAATGTTTTTCTTTCTGGAATTTTTTTGTTATTTTCCTTACCTATTTTTTTCTTTTCTGTTTAATATTGGCAAAACTGTTTTGTTGGTTTTGTTGGTAGCGATATTTTTATTTTTAGTAATTTACAAAAATATTCAATATATTTTCACCACGTGGCCCAGACTGTGTAAAGTTTGGTTTGGACATAGACTGTTCTACGCCGTAGCAGATCCAAAATATATGGATATTATACTAAACCATCCGAAAGCAATAGCCAAAGAAATGCTGTACGTTTATGCTGAAAAAGTGGTTGGATTGGGTCTTTTTACAGCCAGCCGTAAGTAAAATTCAAGGTTAATCATAGTTATTTATGGTAGAGGAAATGGGCCTAATTTCGGATGGTTTCCAAATTTCGGATAGTAGTGTATTTAAGATACTGTCTGCAAAGGTAAACAGAAACCTACTTTTATGTGAAGCCAAAAGTCAAACTAAATCCGTCCTGTAATATGATAACGGTAGAGCTTCTCCCCTTTAAATGGCAGCACAAATCGTTTATATTGCAAATGGCAGTTTTGTGCTCAGTTGCATTATTATGATTGTTTATTTTATAAATAATCGTTATAAAAGTTCGTGATTCTGTCTTGGGTAATTTATGATGTTAGTTAAGTTGATCCACTATTCATAATTAAGCAATTTGAAAACGTAAACATTCTACAAATTTCTAATCTAAAAAGCAGAAAGTTGCCTAATTTCGGATAGACCATTTTTGTGCATTTGATTCCCAATTTCGGATATCCGCAAGGTAATTATTATTCAGGATAACCAACCATTAATTATTATTTTTATAATGTTACAACAAACTAAGATAAACAATTTTGAAAAAACGAAAATTACCTAAGATACTAAGATATTCGAAATTGGGAATCTAAAATTATAGTTCCTATAGTATTTCGTAGAAAATCGCTTAATGATTAAATTACGTCTTAAATGTGAAGGAATAACAAGAAACATAAGCAATGAGATCCAGATCTACTCTTGAAAAAAATTTTTCCTATATGTCCGAAATTAGGAGCCCTTTTTCAAATGCACAAAAATGCGCTGATTTTTTTTAACCGTGTTTTTTGGAAAAAATAAACTGTAATAAAATTGCTTTTATAATAAATCATGGTTCGCTATAATAAGTTGTATCTGGTTATATAAAAAAAATATCAAAAAGTAATACCGAGTATTAAATATTGAATACATTGTAAATGGCATCCGAAATTAGGCGACTTTCCTTTACTAGTGGGTAAAGTAAGATATTGTCCATGAGAAAATTAACCTGCGAGGCGTCAGCCAAGCAGGTTAATTTTCGAGAGGGCAATATCGGTTTACCCATGAGTGCCATACAAGGTTTTATCCAATATATAGCTTAGAAATTCATATTTTTATTAAAAATTTTAATGACGTTTACAAGAAAATAATTTGACAAGTGACAGTTGAGTGGGTAAAATAAATAATTATCCACTCAATAAAGTAAAAGCCGCGCGGGGGTTATTATTGAGTTTATCTATTTAAAATAAAGAGGGCAATTGTCTTATTATCTGTATGTATTTGATAAAATAATTTTTTCTACGACTGCTTTAGAATGTAAGCAAATACACACACTTTTCAAACACAGAATGAATCCATTCTAGCTCTAGATATGGTATGAATATTCCGTGTCAAGTGTTAGAATGAGCACATGTAGTGACATCTCTTGTTTATAAAAGTAAAGAAAACTGTAGCAAAATTAGCAAAAATATATTTATTTTACCATGAAATATTGAATAGTTTAATGCAATTTAAAGTTTTGCGTTAAAATTACATAAAGTTTATTAGTTTTTCTTAATATTTGACCAGTTTTTTATCAATTTAGTTAAAAAAATTAAACCTGCTCTATCTATTGTTAAATATTTAAACCTGATATCTGTCACAACAATCTGACATAACCTTCAATTTGCGCATTATAATTTGTAAATATGTGCTAAAATTAAATAAAAATATTTTTTAAGTACTGATTTGATAAAATTATTAAGTAACATTAATTGCTTTATTTAAATATATGTGTTTTGTCGCATTTACAATGTCGAGTGACAAAAAACATTGTTTTTAACCTTGTCCGCAGTTTAAAGCCATACATAGTTTCATATTTGCAGTCGAAGAAAAAGTATAGTCTACAACACGTATGGAATAGTCATTCCATACTAGCTATAGAATATACTATTCCGATTCTAAATTATTTTTATACTATTCAAGCACAAATTTGAAATCTGTGATTATACGGTAGTTGCAAATTTTCCAAAATCATTAAAAAAAGGCCCTAGACAAAAAATTCTTGGATAATTTTTTTTTTCAAGAAAAAAATAAGAAAATTTTGTTTTTTTTGTCCGTCTGCCCGTCTGTCCGATGTCACGATTTTTGTAGACACGATAACTCAAGTACGAATGATCCGATCGACTTGAAATTTTCAGTAGAAATCAAGTTCTATGAGGGGAAGATCCCTATTGTTTTTAAAAGTAATCCTCCCAAAAAAAAAGTTTTAAACAAATCGAAAAAAGCTGAAAGAAAATTCCGATTAGCGTAACTTTTTCAGGAAAAATTACTTTTATTATAAGGATCAATTCTACCAATTTTGAAAGTAATCCCCCCAAACATACAAAAGGTATGGGGGGTCAAACTTCTTTAAAAAATGGATAAACTATCATTTAAAAAATATATGTTTTGAATTTTTTTTTTGTTTTTCCAAAAAAAAAATAAAGTCAAAACTTTTGATTTTTTTTTGTTTTGGCTTTCCCATTTTGAAAATTTTCAAAATTTCGGAAAGCCTCTTAATAAAAAAATGGTTATTTTTTGTTGTTGTTTTGCAAAAAGGAAATTAAAAAAAAAGTTTTTTTTTGATTTTTTTAAATTTTTTTTAAGTATTTGGGAAAATGCAATATACCATTTACTGTGAGTAGTATAATGGAATGCGTAGCAAATAATCCTTATTTTTAGCTGACGATTGGAAACGCCACAGAAAAATAATTCGTCCAACATTTAATCAAAAAATTTTGGACAGTTTTGTGGAGGTTTTTGCTGAGCAAGGTGAAATTTTGGCCAAACAACTTAAAAATCACACCGAGAAAGACTTGGACCTATTCAATTTAATATCAAGAGCCACTTTGGATATTATATGCGGTAATAGTTATTTAGAGGGCGTTTTAAAGTAAACCCTGGTAGAAAAGTACATAAATCTAACTTAACATATCATTAGATTAGTGACATTTTTATGTTTAGTCTCAAACGTTATAAAATATAAAAATCTAACCTTAAAAACTAACGTTTGACAAAATCGTTATAAAATACATAAATCTAACGTTAGTTTGTTAACTAAATTCTAACCTTTTTCTAACCTTATTCTAACTTTAAATATTTTTTAAAATTTCCATCATTAATACGTAAGCTATAGTAGAAAATACTCATTTTAGACAGCTATGTGTCTAGGTTTGATAATTATTTATTATTTCTATAATAAGTTTAAAAAAATATCCCCCAAAAGTCAAAATTATAGTAAGTCTGGCAACTCTGTACTATAATTGAAAAAATATTTTAAGATTCTGAATGTATAAATAAATATTAACTAACTAAATATAAAGTTTTTCTGAGAGGTAAACGTATTTATCGAAGTATAGCAGGATATTACACGAAAAATATTTAAGGCCACCTAAAAAGATGGCTATTTTATAAATAAATGTAAAGAAATTATGTTTAAAAATATTATGATTGCTAAAATATATTAAGATTTATTTATATGAATAAATTTATCTCCAGCTGCCATTTTATGCTGCAGGTAGAAATTTCGTAGTTGACCACGCCCCCTCCGAAAGTTAGAAATTAAACGTACTTATAACGTATTTCTAACTTAAAAATCTGACGTTAGATTTACGTTTGTAACTAACGTTAGGTTCTAACATTAAAAAGCGGGACATTTGCACATATTTTATAACGTACTTTTATACAGTTTTCTAACATTAGAAAAACGTTATTCTAACTTTTAATTTCTACCAGGGAAGGTAGTCCTTTTAAAGGGTCACCTCTATTCTATAATATTCTACATAATATTAATACATTATATGATATTCTACCCCCCTCCGGGGGCTACGACTCGTAAGGAACTGTCTAAAATAGGGTTTTTATTAAAAGCGACCCTGGAAAATTGACAGACGACCAAATGACGTAAGATATCGACTTTTTAATTTTGAACAGGTATTGCATAAAATAAAATATAGGACTTTTTGGACGTGTATAATCACTGATTATACATTTTTCCTCTCTATTTAGTGTTATCTTAAATTCTAGACAATTTGTCCAAATATTTATTTTTTTTAGTCCATAGTGTAATTTTTTTTACTATTATTATTTAATTTTTACAGAAACTGCTATGGGTGTTCAAGTCCATGCCCAAACAAGCGATTCACTTTTTGGTAAATGGGCTGATAGGTAAGAACTTTTTGAAAAATCCTTCGTTCGGCCTTAAAAAATAAAAAGCTAAGGAAACATATAATTTTTAAAAAATGGCTGTGAGCGACCTCAAGATTTTTTTCAAAAAAAATAAAATTAATGATGGATGATGAACAAATTTAAGGGCTGAGACCTCCAAATTTTTCAGTTTGAAATTTTGGTGGGCCACCCTAATAATTATAATTAAGGAACGTATTACGTAACCCAAATTTTGATCATTTTGGACCCCCCCCCTGTAACGCTATTTTCCTATACAATTAACACGGGCGTAACACTCCAAAATGACCCCCTATAGGAGCGTTACGTAATACTTGGACGTTTCCTTATACATAAGTAATCTTACAAAAACTCTTTCCCGGGACTCCTCTGCTGTGAAGCTAATAATGATCTCATACTATTATTGAACTAGTTTTTATTTTCCCTATTTGGTTTTTATTATATAAAATTACGAAACTTAAAAAAATGTATACATTGTACTGCCTTGACATAAAAGTGAGGGTTTCTTACTATTTCGTTAAATTTCATTACCGGTGCATCATTATAATATTAGGGTGGACCCTATTTTATTTATTGCTTTAAATAGTGTATATGGAACATCCCGATAATATGAGGGTGATCAAACTTCTCTAAGGATTGGTAATTGGACCCCTAAAATCGTAAAATTACGTAAAAATCGTGAAAAATCTTTTAAAGTAGGCTGTACTTTTTGTATCAGTGAAAAATTTAAAAGCCTTAAAATCTTAATTTGTTCTTTTTGAGTGTACAAAATTATGTGCCAAACTTCAAAATGATCAAAATCAGTTGCCGAAAATCCGCCAGTTGCTCCAAAAACTCTAAATGGCGATTTCTCCCGTTAGATTAAACAGGGACAAAAGTTCTACCCAAAAAGGATAGAAAACATACATAC
Source organism: Brachypterus glaber (assembly GCA_958510825.1). Classification (NCBI taxonomy): domain Eukaryota; kingdom Metazoa; phylum Arthropoda; class Insecta; order Coleoptera; family Kateretidae; genus Brachypterus; species Brachypterus glaber. The sequence continues at coordinate 16,344 of CAUEHQ010000383.1, forward strand.
ACTCCCACTTCCACCCAACTAAACAAATTCTGTATTTGTTCTTTGTTGAACAAATACAATATTTACTTGGCCGGGCGAAAAGTGTAACTATATTATTTTTATTAAAGAAATTACTGGCCCCATCTAAATTTTAGTAGAATTATCTTATTCTACAGATTCACATTAGCTATGTTTGTTCGTGCCGCTCAGTGCTACACTTTCCGGCCAACCAAATAAATACTGTATTTGTTGTATGAAAAACAAATACAGTATTTATTTGGTTGGCTGGAAAGTGTAGCACAAATGAGATAGAGATAGGGTAGACATCTTTTGTTTCATAATTCTAGTTGTAGAGAGCACCATTTGACAAATTTCCACTATAAATGTGAGAAAAAAAATTAAAAAAAAGCTAGGTACGGAACTCTTATGGGAAATTAGTGCGCAAGTCTACTCGCACTTATTTTTTACCAACTTATAATAATTTATTTTTTAGTGCAATGGAGATTGTTTTTCTTAGAATGTTTGTAATCACCTACCACTTCGATTGGATCTTCAACTTTTCAAAGCATAAACAAGTATTGGATGATGCAGTGAAAAATATGCATGAATTTTCAGGAAAGGTAAATTTGCAAAACATTTTTTCAAAAAAAAAAATTTTCGAAAAATTTTTTTTTCAAAAAAAAAAAATAATAAAAAATAAAAAAAATGAAAGCTTTTACAATAATAAATTAGAAAGATCGATAGATCGTGGAAAGCAGCTTTTACATATACAACGTCGAGAAACGCGAAATGTATTAATTGTTTTAAGATAAGATAAGATAAGATAAGATAATTTATTGCATGCTAATACAAACGTTTACACAAGTCAGTAGTAAAATATAACAGTAATTATATAAATATAAAAAATAAAAAATATGAAAATGTTTCAAACATATCACATTACAGAAAGATTAATAAAATTAAAATAAGACAAGATAGGATTAAAAATCGAGTTCATTAATTTCCAGCTGTAAAAATTCATCATAACTATAAAATGCTTTCCTCACCAAGAACGCCTTAATTTTACTTTTAAAAACTTTAATAGGTAGTTGTCTAATATTCTCTGGTAATTTATTGAAAAATGTGGGAGCGTAATAATTTTCGCTAAATCGACTCGACAGTAACCGAAGATATTGAACATTTAAATTATTTCGATTTCTGCTATAATAATTATGTATATCTGATCTCAAAGTGTAAATATTATTTTCTTTGGTGAAAAGTAAGCAATAATAAATATACAAACAGGGAAACGTCATCAAGTTTAGGTTTCTAAAGCAAGACCTTACATCCTCTCTATAGTCTTTGCTGCATATGATACGTATGGCTTTGCGTTGTAAAACGAAAATTCGTTTAATATGGCAAGAGTGCCCCCAGCTAAGAATAGAGTATATCATATGCGACACAACAAGAGAATGATAGGCTGTAATTAAAATATCTTCAGGAACCAGATTAGTCAAATTACGTAAAACGAATAGATTTTTTGAGATTTTTTTAGCAATAAAGTTTACATGGGACTCCCAGCTGAGTTTAGGGTCCAACATTACTCCAAGAAACTTTACACTATCAGGATTTTCATGTGTTGTGTTACGGTGCGTAAATAGAATCTTCTGTGTTTTGTTTAAATTTAGACTTAAGCTGTTAGCATCGAACCATTTTCTTAGATTTGACTGTGTCTTTTACTAACACGGGACTTTTTTAGGGGAAAGTAATAAAGATTTTTTTTTTAAGGTAGTAGTAAACAAAAGAAAAACTTATGAAAAGTTGATGATGGAAAGAAAATTATGTCCAGAAGCAGAGATCGAGGAAGGTGAGTAATAGTATATTAAAGTACTAGTTCCATAACATACGTTTTTAGTGCACGAGTACAAGTTTAGAAAACGAGCTTCTTGCTGCAAGTTTTATAAAGTATTAGTACGCTAAAGACGTGTTATGAAACGAGTGCTTTATACATTTTTTTCTATTTTGCTCTAAAATTAAAAAAAAACGTCACACAAAACTTAATGCATGTCTCATTTAAAGTTTAATGTCACCTTATTCAGGGTTTCTAGTTTTTATTAGGGACCCTAAATAAAATGATACTAAACGACACACAAAAATCAATGCATTTCTCAAACCTTTTTTGTGAAGTTTAATGTAACTTTATTCAGGGTCCCTAGTTTATATTAGGGACCCTAAATAAAATGAAACTAAACGTCATTGCGTGTCTCAACCTTTTTATGTGAAGTTTAATGTCACTTTATTCTGTGTCCCTAGTTTATATTAGTGACTCTAAATAAAATGACACTAAACGACACACAAAAATCAATGCGTTTTTCAAATCTTTTATCTAAAGTTTAATGTAACTTTATTCAGGGTCCCTAGTGCCTATAAGGGACCCTAAATAAAATTACATTAAAAGCCACACAAAAATCAATGCGTTTCTCAACCCTTTTATGTGAAGTTTAATGTAACTGTGCAGGGTCACTAGTTTTTATAAGGGACCCTAAATAAAATTACATCAAAAGCCACACAAAAATCAATGCGTTTCTCAACCCTTTTATGTGAAGTTTAATGTCACTTTATTTAGGGTCCCTAGTTTTTATTAGGGGCCCTAAATAAAATGACACAAAAATCAATCCGTTTCTCAACCCTTTTATGTGAAGTTTAATGTAACTGTGCAGGGTCACTAGTTTTTATAAGGGACCCTAAATAAAATGACATTAATCGTTGCACAAAAATTTATGCGTTTCTCCGTTTTATGTGAAGTTTAATGTCAATTTATTCAGGGTCCCTAGTTTATATTAGGGACCCTAATTAAATTGACATGAAACGTCACATAAATAGGATGAGACAAGAATCTAGTAATTTTCACAGTCCATTTTTTTCCAAATTGGCCATTGATATAATAAAAGTGACATTTAAAATATTCATAGACGTGTTTGGAATTATTTATAAACTGTCTTGATAATTTTCTATTTCAATTAGAGGAAATTCGCCTAATTTCGGATGGTTTCCAAATTTCGGATAGTAGTGTATTTAAGATACTGTCTGCAAAGGTAAACAGAAACCTACTTTTATGTGAAGCCAAAAGTCAAACTAAATCCGTCCTGTAATATGATAACGGTAGAGCTTATCCCCTTTAAATGGCAGCACAAATAGTTTATATTGCAAATGGCAGTTTTGTGCTCAGTTGCATTATTATGCTTGTTTATTTTATAAATAATCGTTATAAAAGTTCGTGATTCTGTCTTGGGTAATTTATGATGTTAGTTAAGTTGATCCACTATTCATAATTAAGCAATTTGAAAACGTAAACATTCTACAAATTTCTAATCTAAAAAGCAGAAAGTTGCCTAATTTTGGATAGACCATTTTTGTGCATTTGATTCCCAATTTCGGATATCCGCAAGGTAATTATTATTCAGGATAACCAACCATTAATTATTATTTTTATAATGATACAACAAACTAAGATAAACAATTTTGAAAAAACGAAAATTACCTAAGATACTAAGATATTCGAAATTGGGAATCTAAAATTATAGTTCCTATAGTATTTCGTAGAAAATCGCTTAATGATTAAATTACGTCTTAAATGTGAAGGAATAACAAGAAACATAAGCAATGGGATCCAGATCTACTCTTGAAAAAATTTTTTCGGATATTTCCGAAATTAGGAGCCCTTTTTCAAATGCACAAAAATGCGCTGATTTTTTTTAACCGTGTTTTTTGGAAAAAATAAACTGTAATAAAATTGCTTTTATAATAAATCATGGTTCGCTATAATAAGTTGTATCTGGTTATATAAAAAAAATATCAAAAAGTAATACCGAGTATTAAATATTGAATACATTGTAAATGGTATCCGAAATTAGGCGACTTTCCTATAATTCTATTCACGAATTAATGTTTCAATGAATTCTATTCACGAATGATTTAGATTATATAATTTCCTTAGAATTAATACATTATTAGAATAAAAAATATACCTATAAATATATTCCTTTGAAGATTTTTAATGTAAGCAACAGAATCTAAAATTAGTGAGGTAAAAATATAAAAAATATATAAATTTATTTTCGTACAAGGTATGAATAATAACGTATCGACTGGTCTATGTGAAAAGCTCGTATCCAACGAACTAATAACTCTTTTCTCTAGAATACGCATACCGTTAATATAAAGTATCGCCAACATCTCGGTTTGTTTGTAAACAAATAGTAGGTATATTCAGGCCTGAACAATAACAATTACCAGTAACTGTTATTGTTGTCTCTGTTAGAACAAAGCTGTGCGAGTAAGACAGACAAATGTATATGTTGGCTACGTTTTTGTCAGTTTTTACAAATGAAATGCCTATTTTATAGAGAAGAGTTATTAGTTCGTTGTTCGTATCTCACAATATGACAACTTTACATTATTGTTTTGTCATTATATTGCAGTAAAATTCAACGAACTAATAACTCTTCTCTCTAGAATACGCATACCGTTAATATAAAGTATCGCCAACATCTCGGTTTGTTTGTAAAAGGCCTGAACAATAAAAATTACCAGTTACTGTTATTGTTGTCTCTGTTAGAACAAAGCTGTGCGAGTAAGACAGACAAATGTATATGTTGGCTACGTTTTTGTCAGTTTTTACAAATGAAATGCCTATTCTAGAGGGAAGAGTTATTAGTTCGTTGGTAAGAAACGATACTTGGGTCAAAATATGCAAAAAGTGAATTTATCGGTTTTTGCTTCACATTTGTGGACGAACATTTGCATTTTTAACCTTTTTTAACCCCTTAAAAAAATTATAAAAAATACAAATATAAGGTTAATAGAGATTCTTTTGAGCTTTAAAATGATACCACCCTCCATTTCATTAAAAAAATATTTCTCCTTGCTCCCTGCCTCCATTTTGCCCCATAAACATATTAAATATACTTATAATTTTTGTTGAAAACTTTTTTTAATTTTTTTTATTATTTGGCAGTTACTAAAACATTAAGGACTGTCATGGACCACCGTGTATTATTATGGGGAGATTTCATGTACACGCACTGTACATACAGCGCGGTGCAAAAGTCACCCCCCCTTAACTTTTAACGAGTTGAGATATCGACTTCAAATTTGCAACTCGTGAAACTCGTATGTACAACATATGCGCGCTCATATGCGGATCACTAAGTCCAGGACTTCTGTGGGCTAGTAGTAGAGGGAACCGCCGGCTTTAATTGACTTTCGAACCAATTTATAGGAGTGTCCGCTTCACTTACGCCTTCGCCAAATTTCAATTATTAATTAACTGAAAAAGTCAAATCGGCGCCGGTGAGAATCGAACTCACGCTATTTTGGGTAGTAAACTCTTCAAGTACGACGCGGTAGTCCACTACTCCAATCCTCCCATTATTAACTTTATAATATGCAGTACCTACGCAGGCGTGATATCCAGTTGTGACCATTGAGGTAGAGTGACCTACCTCAATGGTTGTGATTTTAATGTGAAATTCACGGGTAAGTGATGTTGAATCAAGTCCTTTTAATTTTTGTTTTAATTAATTTGCAGATATTGGCAAAAGAAAAGCCTTTTTGGATTATTTGATAGAAGTCACCCACAGCGATTCGTCTTCTGGAAATAAAATGACAGATGAAGAATTGAGGCAGGAAGTCGATACTTTTATGGTTGCTGTAGGTCCTTTTTTACGTAATTTCCTTATAACAATATTATATTTTTCACCCGACTACAGCAACGTCAAAGGAGGGTTATATTTTTAACTTGTGTGTATGTATGTATGCATTAACCCGTTTATCACCCCCAAAAAAAAAGCTTTACCCCTGTATTTGTAAAAAACTTAACGTTGACTCCTCTCAAATTTGCCCACTCATCTGCTGAATTTGCCGACTGCCGACCCCACACTCCCTCGGATCGTCCCCTTCCCCTTTAGCCTGCTTACGTAATACTTGAACCCCCCCTTGTTGACACCAGATTTATAGTTGCAACAACCAGAAAAAATATTTGGTTCATATTTAACTATTATAATAGTTATAACCTGGTTGCCCCGACCCGATCGTTTTTTCAGTGTATGCAAATCAATGCAACATTTGTTCCAGGGTTGGCTTTTGCAGTTTTCTTTTTTTAGGGATCTGATACCACAGCAAGTACGAACTGTTTTATATTTTTGACTCTAGGGATGCATCAGGATATTCAGGTGAGTACATACCTATACCAGGTGGCCCATCTAAGTGGCATAAGTTATTTTACATCGGCACTTAGTGCTACTATAGTACTCTTATAAGAGTGCCGATGTATTGAAATCTTCGCCGAAAAGTCAAAATCCACGTTTTTTTCACATTTCTCGACGTTTTAGACCATTCGAAATCTGTAAAAAAAATGTTTGCGTCTGTCCGTCTGTCTGTCTGTCTGTCTGTCTGGGTGTAAACTCTCTAACTCCATTTCTACATGAGATATCGACTTGCGGTTTTTTGCATATTGTTTCTTATCGTATTCCGAAGAGCTGATTAGATTTTGGGGGTAAACGATTGGGGATAAGGGGGTAAAAATAGGGTAAAACTCCTATTTTTAGCGTTTTTTGTACTGGACATAAAGAACACATATAAAAAGTCTCAAAAAAATCTACTGGGAGTGGGCTCACGGACTAAAAATAAATCTCAAAAAAATATAAATAAATAAAATTATTTTAGGAAAGATGCTATGAAGAAGTTCTCGATATAATCGGACCCGATAGACCAGTGCAGGCTGATGATTTACCGAAATTAAAATATCTAGAATGTGTCATAAAAGAAACTTTAAGACTTTTTCCTGTGGGGGCTTTTATTGTAAGAGCCATTGAGGATGATATAGATTTAGGTATATTTACAATTTACATTATTAATTTGAGCCATTTCGCCTCAATGGTTATTTATATCGATAAAAAATCTAAAACAGAAAATAAAATTAAAATGTTCTTATCAGGCGCACCTATTTCTAGATGTGCTGGTAAGGTATTGCGTTTAAAATAATACTTATCTGCTATATATTCTTTACCTAAAAATATTATTAGTCAATACCATACCAAAGTTTAAAATTTTTGCCTAAATAAAGAATTTTTAATAAAATTCTTGATAAATCAGAGGCGTTCCGAGGGGACGGAACAATATTCACAGCTTCAAACCTAACATCCGTTAATTTAATTGCTTCGTTGTTTTCAAAGCACTCTGCCCAAAAATTATATATTTTTTAATTTCGTTAAAAATGTAAGACTTGATCATCTTGTGTGATACATCATCGTAATCATAAAAAAAAAACTGTATTTAAAAATCCAAAATGGCGCACATGAGAAAAAAACGAAGTTAAGTGTTGTAACTCTTGCATCTAAAATACCATGGAAAATATGATAACAGATTAATATTTCTTGCAAAAAAGTACCTTAACAATGTTTCAGTTAAAAACATCTAGCTTTGTCCGTTTTCGCTATTGGAATTTTTGTTTTCAAAACCCTTCTTTTAAAAATTTGGTTTTTGAAAATTTATTTATATATCTTGTTTTCTACTTTTTAGTTATACATAACATGCAATTAATAGAAGGGTTTTAACTTTAAAAACTCGTTTTTTATATTACTTTATTAAGATTTCTTTATTATCAATGGAATGAACAAAAAGCAATATTTTTGCAAAAATTGTTATTTTCTTAACTAGTGTATTAAGTGGATAAAATCACTTAATACACGAGTTGAGAATTTAATTTTATCCGACACCTTTTATTTTTAAATAAAAATCTATAATTTTGCGAAAAATTATGTCAAAAATATTAAGATTAAGTTTTCTTAATACTAAAATGATAGGTAGCCATGGCCTAAGTATGCCTATTAAAAATAAACAATTGCTAGTTTTACATTTCTTACAAACGTCAAAATGGACGCGATGATGACAGAATTTTTAATAAAAACAGTATTTTATTCAAAAACTAAAGAATAATTTGGGGTTTTCTTTAATTTTTATGGTTTAGTTAAAGAGCTTCTATTTATAGATAGTTAGTATAATACTTAATTAATAGGGTATGTAACTAATTTTGGGTGAGATCAAAAGCTGTACGTAAAAGAGTGGGTGAAAAATTTTTTAGTCACTAGTGGAAAAAAACTCACTTTTGACATTTAAAATAGTGCTCAAAACAAGTGTTTCTGTGAAGGTGTTGGATAAATGTTTGTTTTTAATACCTACCAGTTCTAAAATAATGAATATACTTATTTCAGGAGATGTGACCCTTCCTGCTGGCTCGTCTGCAGTAATGGGAATTATGAATGTCCATAGGGACCCCGAATATTGGCCCAATCCTTTGAAATTCGACCCTGAGAGGTTCTCACCTGATAAAACCATTGTGCCAGGATCGTACTTACCATTTTCTTTAGGTCCACGAAACTGTATAGGTAGTATATTGCTTTCTCATTTTGAAAATTTTCAAAATTTCGGAAAGCCTTGTATTTGTGCAAAAATTTTCAATTTTTTTTGCTGACTTTTGCGTCTTTTGATGTTTTATGTCGATATAAATCAATTTCAAGAAAAAAATAATGACTATTCCATACGTGTTGTAGACTATGCTTTTTCTTCGACTGCAAATATGAAACACTGTATGGCTTTAAACTGCGGACAAGGTTATAAACCATGTTTTTTGTGACTCAACATTGTAAATGCAACAAAAGACATATTTTTAAATAAAGCAATTAATGTTATTTAATAATATTATCAAATCAGTACTTAAAAAAGATTTTTATTTAATTTTAGCACATATTTACAAATTATAATGCAAAAATTGAAGGTTATGTCAGATTGTTGTGACATATATCAGGTTTAAATATTTAACAATAGATGGAGCAGTTTAAATTTTTTGAACTAAATTGATAAAAAACTGCTCAAATATTAAGAAAAGCTAATAAACTTTATGTAATTTTAACTTGCATTAAATTATTCATGGTAAAATATATATAATTTTGCTAATTTTGCTACAGTTTTCTTTACTTTTATAAACAAGAGATGGCACTACATGTGCTCATTCTAACACTTGATACGGAATATTCATACCATATGTAGAGCTAGAATGGATTCATTCTGTGTTAGAAAAGTGTGTGTATTTGCTTACATTCTAAAGCAGTCGTAGAAAAAGTATTTTCGCTCATTCGAGACGGCTGTTTTTTTTAATTATTATTTTTTTAGGCATAAAATACGCCATGATGACTATGAAAAGTTTGATGGCATCAGTTTTAAGGAAATATACCATTTATACCCATTATAAAACAATTGAAGACGTTGAACTTAAAACTAATCTGGTGCTTAGGCCGAGGGATGGTTTTCAAGTTTTTGTAGAAAGTCGAGAATAAAATAAATTATATGTATTTTTTATTTTTTGTTTTATTTACGGTTGATTAGGGACTGTCCATATATTACCCCAGGTAGCAAAATAACATGACATTCACGTGAAAGCCACGTTAATATGTGACATGTGATGTTAAGATTGTAGTCTCATTTAACAAGAATGTAGCAATGTGGGGATGTCCTAAGTCCGCCCCTAATAACATCACACAATGACATCCTGAAAATAACGTGTTTGTGACATCATAAATCCACATTTCTGCGCTGTTATATCTAATATCTTATGGATGCCGTTACTGGTACTTTAATATTTAAATAATATTCTAGCTTTTTCTAAATTAAAACCATTAAAAACGCTATAACCCTATAAAAAAATCGGATTTAAAATCAATCAGTAATTGAAACAATCACAGATTGAAACAGATAGATTCTAAATACGAAATTGCAGATTAAGCGAAGAATATATTCCTTTAATCCGTGTCCGTGGTCTTGAGAAGCCCGGCTTGGCTAATTATCCGGAAGGGAAAGGCCAAAAATAAAGAGAGAGAGAAGCCCGGCAGAGCCCCCTATCCATTGGAAATCGTATAATGTGTATACAATTTCCTTATAATAATTTACTCTATCAACATCATCTTATATCGATTTTTTTGCTTCGAACGTCGGTGAGAAGCAAAATAACATGACATTCACGTGAAAGCCACGTTAATATGTGACATGCGATATATTCACAGCGTTGTTAATTATTTGTTATTAAATAACATGTTTGTCACGTCACACGTGTTACGTTGCAAATGTGATGTTAAATAGATGTTATTTTTCAATATTATGTGATGTTATGATTTAGTTTAAAAATACACCCAAAAGTGATGTTAATTTCTTGTAACATAACATCCCTTGCTACCTGGGACGTAATGCAATTGTTCAAAAAAATTGACCCCCTTCCCCTCCCTGTGTAACAAACTGTCACATATACCATACAGTATAGCATAACATAACCTTAAAAAAAATTTACACGACAAAATCACTCAAACTTTAAAAAAATACTAGGTACCTCTTTTTACACTGAGTGTCACATATAACACGTATATTGTTTATGCACAGGTACACAAAATAGTACACACATTGGTGTTCTGTGAGTACACATTCCGCGCGAAAATGTATCATCGCCGATGATTCATCGGCAAGATCACTCAAGAACAGGGCCGTAAGATTTTTCTTTAATATCAATGTCAACAGTTTTTTTTACTAATTACAATATTATTTAAATATGCAAAGTTTCGTCAATTTTTGTGTGAAAAAAGGAATTATGGGCCACTAAATAGTAATTTATGTTGAGATAAAAATACACTGATAAAAAAGACAATTTAGATTTATTTGGATATGGCCAATTAAATTGATTGGTTGCGAGTAATAAATTTGATTTGAGTCTAATAAATATTTAGTTAATGTAAATAAATAGATAAATTTCAAAATAATTTATTAATGGGAATAAAAAAATTTATTTAACAGACATAAAATTTATTTGTCACAACCAAATAATTCAACCAAATATTTTGTACACACAAATAAAATGTTTTCCACAAGTAAAGATCATCATCAGTAGTTTTTTTGTCTAAAATAAAATTATGGTCTGTTCCATCAAGCAAGAGAGTAAATTAAATATCGCACAGTGAATATTTTCAAAACATATTCGAATATTGAATGTGCGAATATACTGCGTAGTTTATTTTATAAAACGTAACTATATTCTATACACAAACATATACTATTCAAACCTCGCAAAATCGCAAGGTGAATATTTTCAAAACAGATCCGAATATTGGATGTGCGAATATACTGCGTAGTTTATTTTATAAAACGTAACTATATTCTATACACAAACATATACTATTCAAACCTCGCAAAATCGCAAGGTGAATATTTTCAAAACAGATTCGAATATTGGATGTGCGAATATACTGCGAAGTTTATTTTATAAAACATAACAATATTCTATACACAAACATATACTATTCAAACCTGTTGTAAAAATATTTACTGTGCGATTTTTAATTTACTATCTTGCTTGAAAAAACAGACCATAAAAATATTTAATATTAATAATATTAATATTATTTAATGTTTTTCTAATATTCAATTTCTACTATGGTCTGTTTCATCAAGCAAGAGAGTAAATTAAAAATCGCACGGTGAATATTTTCAAAACAGATTCGAATATTGGATGTGCGAATATACTGCGTAGTTTATTTTATAAAACGTAACTATATTCTATACAAAAAGATATACTATTCAAACCTCGCAAAATCGCACGGTGAATATTTTCAAAACAGATTCGAATATTGGATGTGCGAATATACTGCGTAGTTTATTTTATAAAACGTAACTATATTCTATACACAAACATATACTATTCAAACCTCGCAAAATCGCAAGGTGAATATTTTCAAAACAGATTCGAATATTGGATGTGCGAATATACTGCGAAGTTTATTTTATAAAACATAACTATATTCTATACACAAACATATACTATTCAAACCTGTTGTAAAAATATTTACTGTGCGATTTTTAATTTACTATCTTGCTTGAAAAAACAGACCATAAAAATATTTAATATTAATAACATTAATATTATTTAATGTTTTTCTAATATTCAATTTCTACTATGGTCTGTTTCATCAAGCAAGAGAGTAGATTAAAAATCGCACAGTGAATATTTTCAAGACAGATTCGAATATTGGATGTGCGTATATACTGCGTAGTTTATTTTATAAAACATAACTATATTCTATACACAAACATATACTATTCAAACCTGTTGTAAAAATATTCACTGTGCGATTTTTAATTTACGATCTTGCTTGATGAAACAGACGATAGTTTGAATGGATAATTGGGGGAGCGAGTCTTTGCTCACTGATGCTGGAGTTGCATCTGTCATGAATGGAGGTCTCTACCACTAGAATTATGAAACAAAAGACGTCTACCCTATCTCTATCTCATTTGTGCTACACTTTCCAGCCAACCAAATAAATACTGTATTTGTTTTTCATACAACAAATATAGTATTTATTGTGTTGGCCGGAAAGTGTAGCAGTGAGCGGCACGAACGAACATAGCTAATGTGAATCTGTAGAATAAGATAATTCTACTAAAATTTAGATGGCGCCAGTAATTTCTTTAATAAAAATAATACTCTTCGCCCGGCCAAGTAAATATTGTATTTGTTCAACAAAGAACAAATACAGAATTTGTTTGGTTGGGTGGAAGTGGGAGTGTATGTATGTCTTCTATCCTTTTTGGGTAGAACTTTTGTCCCTGTCTAATCTAACGGGAGAAATCTCCATTGGCGTTGGGGCGGGGGAAGAAGTGGGAGAGAGGAGAGATGGGATAGGGAGAGGAGGGATGTGTGGGAGGAGTGAGACTAGCTCACTGATGCTGGGAATGCATCTGTCCTGAATTGGTGGGTACCACTACTGGTTGAGGACGTTTTTGATCTTTTTGTAGGTGTATTGGATTTCTTGATCTTAATCTAGAAAGTTTGAAATGAGGACATAAATAAGAGTTTTATATTGTATTTGTATCTATCTCGGCTGCGCTTGTATTGGTAGGATATAACAAGCCGTGAAAAAAAATCTATGAGGGTATTACCGGATACACGTAATTTTGACAAATTTTAATGTTTAATTTATGAAAGAAACCATTAAAACGTTCTAAAATGTCGTTTTATTTTATTTATTTTTTTTGTTATAATTTAATAATTTACCTAACTCTAATAAATGTTTTAGAGGCAATTAACTGTTTTATTTTACCAACATAGTCACAAAGTACCCAAAAATACGAAACATTTGTTAATACCATAAATGCTAAAAATATTTATTTTAATAGATAGGGGAAGTCAGGGTTAACTGGGCCACAGGGTTAACTGGTCCACCTGGATTTTATCAACTTTTTTATTAGTATTGGCGCCTTAGGGCAAATTCTAGTGATATTTGGTATTGTTTAAAGTATTATGGCGGACCGTGTCGTCCACGTGTAAGTTTTAGTAAAGAAAGTTAATTTTTTTCGATGAAAAGTAGGTATTTACCTTAACTTTTATTTTTTAATTAATACTTTTTTATTAATAGGAGGATCTAGACTAATATTTTACCTAATATACTGAGTATTTTATTAATTATTCTGCATAATTTCCGTCTTCTAATATCTTATTAAGTAATAAAATTTTATGATTTTATTTAGTGGTGTCACTCAGGGTTAACTGGTTCGGGGTTAACTGGACCACTTATGTCAATATTAATTAGTTCGCGGTTAACTGTTAACATGTCCAGTTAACCCCAGACCAATTAACCCTCAGATATATCTAATATTTAACATATTATGTTGTCTATTTTAGTGTTAGAATTAAATTTTATTTTTTGTTTAAAATCGTTTTTATTCACAATGATTACAATAGAATACACTTTTGTTAGTGGACCAGTTAACCCTGCCCTATGGGGTTAACTGGTCCAGCGGGGTTAACTGGTTTATCGTTAATAACTTTTTTTATATAAATAATATTTTTCTGAAGAATTAATATGTTCTAACTATAGTATTAATCTACCTTTCGCTATAGAAAATATTTGAAAATTGTTTACAGGTTTTTTAAAAACTCGATATGAAAAAAAGCGGCCCAGTTAACCCCGACTTCCCCTATATCCTTTTCTGTTTTTTTTTTAAATGTACATTTTTAAAGTATTATTATACTATTCACAGTGCCTGCGCTAGAATAGTTAGTTTCGGTAGTTTCGAATTTCCCAAAAAGTTATGGGGGTTAAACTTAAAAAAATATATATTTTTTTCTTATTTTCTTTCTGCGAAAAGAAAAAAAAATTGACTTATCACTTACAATCGTGGTGAGGAAATAAATTGTTAAAAGTTTTTTTTTAATAGTTACTTGTCTCGATTTCTCTTGGTGTATATAGGCGACGCCCATTGGACGCCCATACTAATCACATATTTAAAGTTACATTTTTTACAAAGACATTTTATTTTAACAAAACACTCGACAAAACAATTAAATTATACGTTTCACCATTAAGAGTTATCAATGCGTAAAATATATGATTAACACGTCCTATATTAATTATTATTATTATTAATTCATATTAGGGTGGCCCTTCAAAAAATAGATAATTGGGACGTCCTTAGATTTTTGTCCAATGGCGATTTCTCCCGTTAGATTAGACAGGGACAAAAGTTCTACCCAAAAAGGATAGAAGACATACATACACTCCCACTTCCACCCAACCAAACAAATTCTGTATTTGTTCTTTGTTGAACAAATACAATATTTACTTGGCCGGGCGAGAAGTGTAACTATATTATTTTTATTAAAGAAATTACTGGCGCCATCTAAATTTTAGAAAAGGATAGAAGACATACATACACTCCCACTTCCACCCAACCAAACAAATTCTGTATTTGTTCTTTGTTGAACAAATACAATATTTACTTGGACGGGCGAGAAGTGTAACTATATTATTTTTATTAAAGAAATTACTGGCGCCATCTAAATTTTAGTAGAATTATCTTATTCTACAGATTCACATTAGCTATGTTCGTTCTTGCCGCTCAGTGCTACACTTTCCGGCCAAACCAAATAAATACTGTATTTGTTGTATGAAAAACAAATACAGTATTTATTTGGTTGGCTGGAAAGTGTAGCACAAATGAGATAGAAATAGGGTAGACGTCTTTTGTTTCATAATTCTAGTTGTAGAGAGCTCCATTGTCTAACTGTCTGTATACAGTAGGGTGCCCAGAACCTACGGAATTGTTTGGGTCCCACCCCTCAAAATTTTCCTTTAGGTGAAAAAACAACCCTGATTTTATTTTTAGATTTTTTTTAAATATTTAGAGGTCGCGCCCTGCACATTTTTGAATAGAAACTCATGTGAAGGATTTTTAATGATATAAAAACATTGATATAGGACATTTATGAAACAAAAAAGTGTTTTTCTACGACTGCTTTAGAATGTAAACAAATACACACACTTTTCAAACACAGAATGAATCCATTCTAGCTCTAGATACGCTATGAATATTCCGTATCAAGTGTTAGAATGAGCACATGTAGTGAAATCTCTTGTTTATAAAAGTAAAGAAAACTGTAGCAAAATTAGCAAAAATATATTTATTTTACCATGAAATATTGAATAATTTAATGCAATTTAAAGTTTTGCGTTAAAATTACATAAAGTTTATTAGTTTTTCTTAATATTTGACCAGTTTTTTATGAATTTAGTTCAAAAAATTAAAACCTGATATCTGCCACAAAAATCAGACATAACCTTCGATTTTTGCATTCAAATTTGTAAATATGTGCTAAAATTAAATAAAAATCTTTTTTAAGTACTGATTTGATAAAATTATTAAATAACACGAATTGCTTTATTTAAACATATGTGTTTTGTTGCATTTACAATGTCAAGTCACAAAAAACATTATCCGCAGTTTAAAGCCATACAGTGTTTCATATTTGCAGTCGAATAAAAAGTATAGTCTACAACACGTATGGAATAGTCATTCATATTGTCTATTCCATACTAGTTATAGAATATACTATTCTGGATAATAAAGGAATATTCTCAATTTTTAAGTTCCTCTACAAAAATAAAGCGGTTTTTTTATGGGGTGAAAATGTTAAAATTGACACATGTGGTTAATAAATGGTAGAAAAAATGCACTTAGAAATTTTTCCAAATAGTTCTTTTTTTCGAAGGTATTCTTCAATATGTGCCAATCCAGGAATTATATTTAATTTTTTGAAAAAAAAGTACAGGGTTTCCAAAAAATAACTAAATACAGGGTGTTCCAGAACTCGCGTACCGAAATTTAAGAGGTGATTCTACATCCAAAAATATGAAAAAAAGTTTCTATAAAGGTTGGTCCGGAAATGAGCCTTAAGGGAGCTACGGCCCTTCGAAGATGACGTATTGAATGGGGAACAAAAAAAAGCACCAATAAAACTTTAATGCTGCAGGGTGTTTCTTCATTTAAAACTGAGCAAAAAAGTATTATACACCAAAACACCTAAATTTAATATTAAAGGAGTAATAGCCTTTTAAAAAGTAACGTTTTTGGTGGCACAAAATGTTACTTCCTCTTAATTGCATTTTTTTTTGATAACGGTTGCTCCTACAGTGTTACACTATATGATATTTTATATGTATTTTTACTCTAGAAATCTATATTTTTTACAACAAATCCAAAAAACATACACATAGAAAAGTTTGGGGCAAAAATGTTTTAAGCCTCATATATTTTGTCCGTCTGGGCACGCCTCTGGATAAATTAAAAAAATAAATTAACATAAACTTATTGCCCTTATTAATACTAGTATACATGCAAAAGCTCGCCGCTCTAGCTTAAACGGTACCCGAGTTATTAATTAAAAACCTTATTTTTATTACAATTTTAAAGGGCCCTAGATCCCTTAGGGCTCATTTCCGGACCAACCTTTATAGAAACTTTTTTTCATATTTTTGGATGTAGAATCACCTCTTAAATTTCGGTACGCGAGTTTTGGAACACCCTGTATATCAATAATAGCTAAAAAATGCATTAAATTTCAATAAAAATATCAATTTTGTAGCAAATAAATACAAAATGTTTTCAAAATCCCTTGTAATATGTTATACTATTTTTTTTTCAAAATTTTTTCGTTTTTCTCAAAAAGAAAAAAAATTAATATTTAAAAAAAAATTTTTTGGATATTTTTTTTTAGTTTTTTTTTAAGTTTTTCGTTTTTAAAAAAGATCTTTCAAAAAATTGTTTTTTTTAATTTATTTTTTTAAATTAGTTGTGTTTGGGAAAATGCAATATACCATTTACTGTGAATAGTGTATAATGGAATGCGTAGTATTATATATCTTCACGACTTGTTATTATTATAAAATGCTATACAGTGCGGTCCAAAAGTCACCCCCCCTTTTAACTTTTAAACGAGTTGAGATATCGACTTCAAATTTAGAACTCTTAAATAAGACAACTTAAACTATCTTTTAGCATATATTTGATATTTTCAGCTCTTAAAATATGGGCAGGGAGGCTTTTTTTAAATGGAAAGGGGGGTTGTGTGATACATCATTTTAAAGCTTATAATATTCTCTATTTAAACTAACATTTTTAAATTTTTTAAAAATGTTTTTTAAGGTTTTGATTTTTCAATTTTTTGTGCTAAAAAATTTGATTTTTTAAGTTTTTTTTTATAAATTTTTATTTATGTCAACTAAAATTAGTTTAAAAGTATAATTAACATTTTTTTATGATGAAATTAGGCATTTTAAAAAAAATATTTGTTTTTTTTAGAAGAATTTTGACATTAATACCCATTTTCAACCCCATTTTAAACCCAATTTTTTTTTAATTTAAAAATATGGAGTTAAATGGAGAATTTTGTAAGCTTTAAAATAATGTATTACACGACCCCACTTTCCATTTAAAAAAATGTGCCCTCATGCCCCCCTGTCAGCATTTTAAGAGCTAAAAGTAATAAAAATATGCTAAAAGATAGTTTAAGTCTTATTTAAGTTCCAAATTTGAAGTCGATATCTCAACTGGTTCAAAAGTTAAGAGGGGGGGGGGTGACTTTTGGACCGCTCTGTATGAGCTTATAATGCTACTCAAATTGCAAAAATCAATTTTTAGGGACCACCCTAATACATAATATATATTTACCATATACTTATTTACTATATATAAACCAAATGACGTAAACTGGATTGCATATTTTTGAAACTCAGAACATCAAAGATTTTTTTTTAATTAAATAGAATCTGAAGATTCTGAATGTTTGGAAATCTTAACATATAAAAATGTCTAGTTTTTTTTCGACATCAGCTTCGCAAAAAGGCACATGGGGTGTTTCTGAAATACTTTTTGGGACAGTGTTTTCTACATTTTTGGTTATTTATATTCAATGGCACTGGAGCAGAAGGCATATGTATTATTTGGCCAGTAAAGTAAAAGGACCTATACCACTTCCCTTTATAGGAAGTGGGCATTATTTTTTTGGAAGTAACGATGGTAAGATTAGTAGCCCTAGTAGAAATTTAACGTTAGAATAACGTTTTTTTAACGTTAGAAAACTGTATAAAAGTACGTTATAAAATATGTGCAAATATCCCGCTTTTTAACGTTAGAATCAAACGTTAGTTACAAACGTTAATCTAACGTTAGATTTTTAGGTTATAAATACGTTATAAGTACGTTTAATTTCTAACTTTCGAAGGGGGCGTGGCCAACTAGGAAATTTCTACCTGCATCATAAAATGGCAGCTGGAGGCAAATTTATTGATATAAATAAATCTTAATATATTTTAGCAATCAAAATATTTTTAAACATAATTTCGTTACATTTATTTATAAAATATCCATCTTTTTAGATGGCCCCAAATATTTTTCTTGTAATATGCTGTTATACTTCGATAAATACGTTTACCTCTCAGAAAAACTTTATATTTAATTAGTTAATATTTATTTATACATTCAGAATCTTAAAATATGTTTTTAATTCCATACAGCGTTGCCAGAGTTACTATAATTTTGACTTTTGGGGGATATAACTTATTATAGAAATAATAAATAATTATCAAACCTAGACACATAGCTGTCTGAAATGAGTATTTTCTACTATAGCTTACGTATTAATAATGGAAATTTAAAAAAAAATTAAAGTTAGAATAAGGTTAGAAAAAGGTTAGAATTTAGTTGGGAAACTAACGTTAGATTTATGCATTTTATAAAGTTTTTGTCAAACGTTACTTTTTAAGCTTAGATTTATATATTTTATAACGTTTTTGTATAACGTTTAAGACTAAACATAAAAATGTCACTAATCTAATGTTATGTTAAGTTAGATTAGTGTACTTTTCTACTAGGGAGGTTATTCCTTCTTGGTATTTATACATTGTATAATATACGATATAAATTAATACACTACTATGGTCTGTTTCTTCAAGCAAGATAATAAATTAAAAATCGCATAGTGAATATTTTCAAAACAGATTCGAATATTGGATGTGCGAATATACTGCGTAGTTTATTTTATAAAACATAACTATATTCTATACACAAACATATACTATTCAAACCTGTTGTAAAAATATTTACTGTGCGATTTTTAGTTTACTATCTTGCTTGAAAAGACAGACCATATATACACTAATAAACTGTTTTATAACACGGTATATTACATAAGGGTTCTTTATACCTTCAAATTTTAAAAATATTTTGTTTTTAAACATTTTTTATATGGAAAGAAAAAATATATCACTGTGAAATTTTGTAGGTACGTATGTTTATTACATCGGCACTTAGTGCTACTAAGAGTGCCGATGTATTGAAATCTTCGCCGAAAATCTTTGACCACGTCTTTTTCACATTTCTCGACGTTTTAGACCATTCTGAGTCGAAATCAGTAAAAATATTTTTTGCGTCCGTCTGTCTATCTGTCTGTCTGGGTGTAAACTCTCTAACTCCATTTCTATATGAGATATCGATTTGCGGTTTTTTGCATATTGTTTCATATCGTAGAGCTGACTAGATGTTGGGGGTAAAACTCCTATTTTTAGCGTTTTTTGTTTATCATTAAGGCAATTATTATTGTATTTGGTTAATTTAGCACTTATATAAAAGATAATTTTAAATTGGTCAAAAAATTTATAAACAACGTTTTCCTAAAAAGCATTGTTTTCGAGATTGGCGTTTAAAGCAGTAAAAGGTTTTTTTAGCATATCTCACATATTTATAACCGGATTTCAAAAAATTATATTTTAAATAAAAGCTCTTTTTAAGCCCTATAAAAATGTTATATACAGTTTTTTCCTAGAATATAATGTTTTAAAGATAAAGAATTTAAAATCAAACAAAACACCTAGTTTTATATTTGCAAACTAGATGGCTCTAGTCTACAATAGTGCCGATGTTTTGACAGGGTGCTTGCAACGTTTCATCTAGTTTATATTTAAAGAATAATTTTTTAGATTTTTTTTGCCATTTTTTGGCATAATTTTTTTTTGAAAAAAACATCAAAAAACCCCTCTTACACCATTTTTTTTTTAGAAATTTTGAAGGCAATAATGTACTTTTTTAAAACTTATCCACCTTTATGTAAGGTGTGGCTGGGACACAAGTTATTCTACGCGGTTGGTCAACCTGACCATATTAATACAATTTCCAATAAAGCCCTTCAAAAGGAAGATGTTTATAAGTTTGCCATAGCTATTGCTGGAACTGGTTTATTTACAGCCAAATGTAAGTATGTTGGACCCTGGGGTCTCAAAACCACAATTTGAGATAAGAAAATGCGTGAAACATAGAGATTGAACTTACCTTGATGTTAGATTTACTGGTGATGTCTGAGCTCAGAAGTGGTGATGGATAGGCCCTGTCTCTATATTCAGTAACGCGAAAAATGTTGTGTGGAAGTGGAACTGTATATCATAGATGGTATCTATAATCTCCTTTTCGCATAGCGAGTGACCGAAACAGTAATGGCCGGCGGCGATATTGATTGATAATATCGATGTACGTGCTGCGTAACTAATTACTACTTACCTTTTAGTTTAGTCCGGGAGCCCACGCCCAGTAGAACTTTTTTTTATTACCTCATCCTTGAGACTTTGTATATGTGTTCTTTATGTCCAGTCAAACAACTTCTTACTCAAGAAAATTCTCGTTAGCGGGGAGTTTTTTTTTGGGACCAATACTTAACTTTAGGGCGTCCGACAACGGTATTGCCAGAAATTTTTTATCGGACAAGGTTACCACTTGATTTTAAATAATATACTATTATTTATGTAAAAACCTACAACTGTCAGAATTTTATTTGACCTAAACAGGTTTCTACATGAGTCACCGTATTTTAGTCTCAAACGTATTCTTAGGGCTTTTTTTCTGACATTTAAAAATAAATTCTTTTTCGGTAGATTTACCCCACAAAAAAACTCCATAACTCAGGAGGCTTTGAAATTTCGAATAGTACACATAATCCTTTAACACACAAAGAGAGTAGGACACCCTATTTACCCTGGTAGAAATTTAACGTTAGAATAACGTTTTTATAATGTTAGAAAACTGTAAAAAGTACGTTATAAAATATGTACAACGCTTTTTAACGTTAGAATCGAACGTTAGTTACAAACGTTAATCTAACGTTAGATTTTTAAGTTAGAAATACGTTATAAGTACGTTTAATTTCTAACTTTCGGAGGGGCTTGGCCAACTAGGAAATTTCTACCTGCATCATAAAATGGCAGCTGGAGACACATTTATTCATATAAATAAATCTTAATATATTTTAGTAATCATAATATTTTTAAACATAATTTCGTTACATTTATTTATAAAATAGCCATCTTTTTAGGTGGCCCTAAATATTTTTCGTGTAATATGCTGTTATACTTCGATAAATACGTTTACCTCTCAGAAAAACTTTATATTTAGTTAGTTAATATTTACTTATACATTCAGAATATTTTTTCAATTCTAATAAAGCGTTGCCAGACTTACTATAATTTTGACTTTTGGGGGATATTTTTTTAAATTTATTATAGAAATAATAAATAATTATCAAACCTAGACACTAGCTGTCTGAAATAAGTATTTTCTACTATAGCTGTCTGAAATAAGTATTTTCTACTATAGCTTAAGTATTAATAATGGAAATTTAAAAAATATTTAAAGTTAGAATAAGGTTAGAAAAAGGTTAGAATTTAGTTGGGAAACTAACCTTAGATTTATGTATTTTATAACGTTTTTATCTTTCTTTTATCAAACGTTAGTTTTTAAGGTTAGATTTATATATTTTATAACGTTTTTGTCAAACGTTAGTTTTTAAGGTTATATTTATGTATTTTAAAAGTTTTTGTATAACGTTTGAGACTAAACATAAAAATGTCAGTAATCTAATGTTATGTTAAGTTAGATTTGTGTACTTTTCTACCAGGGCAGTCTTACTCGTAGCCCCTAAGCGTGAGCAGACCACTTAAGATTTTCATTTATGGTGAGACCAAGGATAGTCACTGTTCCCTCTAAATTACTGTGCCCCATAGACAAAGAACATAGATGAGCTGTCATCTCAAGGTTATATACAAATTTACGAGTCCTCCATTTTGATCGGAAGTTACGTCAGAAATCAGCCGGGAAATTTAAATTAGTGGGTAAAATGTAAATAAATAAACGACATAACCTTACTTTTTATGTTATATTAAAAAAAATCAAACTTACCTAAAACATATGATACTGCTGTCTGCAGGTAGCAGTCGTTTTATGTTTCTACAACTTTTTATAAAACACGTCATTGCAAAGACTTTACTAGTTCTTTGAAAAAGCACTATAAAATATAAAAAAAACACAGAAAGACTTTAAAAGTTCAAAAACGCTATTATATAGTCTATAATAAAATAAAATGTTCACCCTTCTAGCACAAAACACCAAACGCGTAGAAAAAATAACAGAAAAACCTCGAAAACAAACTCAAAACATACATAAATTAGGTTATGTTAACCTGTTGCACGAATATGTTAGAGGTGTGTGCGAAGAATTATATTTTTATATTTAAATTACTGGTAAAAATAAATAAATATCTGTGTAGTATAACATATTGATTTAGTTTTTACATATATAACAAACTGTTGCAACAAAACAACGACAAAAAGAAACTTTTACTGACTACTAAAGTGAAATGAAAAGACACATCTCTAACAAAGAAAATATTCCTATCTAACGCAACACAGTGTTACCAACATAAAATATATATTTTTTTACTTTATGTTGGACAATAGGAATCAAAATGGAGGACGCATTTAGTCGGGACGCAGAAGTATGCGCAGACAGTCAAAAATCAATCTATTTGTTTATTTTGTCTATGCTGTGCCCCCTTTCCCCTACTTTTAATTTTTAGTACACAAATGGAAAAAGAATAGAAAAATAATAGCTCCAACATTCAATCAAAAAATAATCGACGGGTTTGTTCCGGTTTTTTATGAACAAGGCGAAGTGTTTAATGAGCAACTGAAAAAACATTGTGGAAAGAAAAATGTGGATGTTTTTGAGTTAATTACTAGAGCTACTTTGGACATTGTATGCGGTAAGCAAAACTGAGTAAACTACTAATAAAAAATTACTGCGCAGATAATAGTATATTGTTTTACTAAGAGGAAAAGTGAAGCTTTTTTTACTAGTCTGTAGAATTTCCGGACGACGCGAAGCGGAGTCCGAAAACTACAGATGAGTAAAAAAAGCACTTTTCCTCTCAGTGAAATACTATTTTTTCTTCAAGCATCCTATATATATTTTTTAAATATTAATTTTTGAATTTAATTTATTTAGTAATAAAGTATGTTTTTGTTATTAAAATAGGCCAATAAAACCCTTTCGAAATAAACTTAAACCTTTTATTAATTTTTGAATTTAATTTATTTAGTAATAAAGTATGTTTTTGTTATTAAAATAGGCCAATAAAACCCTTTCGAAATAAACTTAAACCTTCCTTAGCTCATTTTAAATACCAAATACCAAATTCAAAAATCGTTTAAAACCTCCTAATTTAAAGAATTATACAAGTTAAGAGAAAACTATAATTTTTTAGCATTTCTGGTGTATATTAGAGTCCATTAAAGATGTCATGGCCCACCTAGTTAAAAAAATTAAAGATATTTTCCAAAATTTTTGAGTTTTTTGATCATTTGCAGACCCATAGTGATTCCTCCTCGATTTTTACAAAATAAATTTTATTAATTTTATTAAATTTTTTTTGTTAATTTTATAAATTAAATTTTTATTTTTACAGAAACTGCAATGGGATACAAGGGTAATGCCCAAACGACTAACTCACCTTTCGGCAAATGGGTGGATAGGTAAGAACAAGATACAGCTGCCAACAATTGAATATCATCTCTACTCTCAATTTCCCTACTCCCTAAAATTCCTACTCCATAACATCCATACTTCACAACAACTCTACTCCATAACATATCTACTCCATAACATACTCTACTCCGCACTATATGCTGTAGATTAGCCATTTGTCTTAACTCAAAATAGTTATTACATCGGCACTTAGTGCTACTAAGAGTGGCGATGTATTGAAATATTTGCCGAAAAGTCAAAATTTTTGACCACGTTTTTTTCACATTTCTCGACGTTTTAGACCATTCTGAGTCGAAATCAGTAAAAAAAATTTTTGCGTTCGTCTGTCTGTCTGTCTGGGTGTAAACTCTCTAACTCCAATTCTACATGAGATATTAACTTGCGTTTTTTTGCATATTGTTTCTTATCGTATTCCGAAGAGCTGATTAGATTTTGGGGGTAAACGATTGGGGGTAAGGGGGTAAAAATAGGGTTAAACTCCTATTTTTAGCGTTTTTTGTTTATAATTAAGGCAATTATTATTGTATTTAATTTAGCACGTATATAAAGGATAATTTTAAATTGCTCAAAAAATGTTATAAACAACGTTTTCCCAAAACTCATAGTTTTCAAAGTATTGGCGTTTAAAGCAGTAAAAGGTTTTTTTAGCATATCTCACATATTTATAACCCGATTTCAAAAAATTATATTTTAAATAAAAGCTCTTTTTAAGACCTATAAAAAATGTTATATGCAGTTTTTTCCTAGAATATAATGTTTTAAAGATGCAGAATTTAAAATCAAACAAAACGCCTAGTTTGAAATTTGCAAACTAGATGGCTCTAGTGTACAATAGTGCCGATGTTTTGACAGGGTGCTTGCAACGTTTCATTTAGTTATAGCATTATTTTCTTCATTTGAATTCAAACATCTAGGTTTCAAAAAAATTAGTACTTTATTTTTAAATAAAAACAATTGTGAATAAAATAGTATACAGGCCTCCCGGAAAATGGTACTTTTCCTCGACCTATAAATGGTCTCGGAAAAGTACTATTTTCCGAGTCGACCTGTAATCTACGATACTTGTTGCCAATTTTAAATTCATATCTTAAGCCTTTCAAAAGCTAAAGGGAGGGACGGACTTTTGACACGCTCTGTATAATGGAATGCGTAGTATAGTTTGACTCACGGATCTGTCGCTATTGTAAATATGTTTGGCATATGTGTGCAAGTGAGAGGCCCGTTGTAGGCACGCACGCCTTATAACGCTCTTGACTGAAAGAAGAGAGCGCGAACGATTCCTCCCCCTTTCGTCGGAGGCTTTCTTTCATGCGGAGAACTATATTCAATATTTTCACGACTTTTTTTGTTTTTGTTATAGAGCATTTGAGATATTTTTCCTAAGGATGTTTGTGGTACCATTTCACTACGACTTTATATTCAACCTAACTCCTTTAAGCAAAGAAAATAATGAAGTCATAGGAAAAATAAGGGCCTTATGCATTAAAGTTGTAGATGAAAAAGTTAATGAATTTAAAAGAAAATTAGAAGAAAAGAAACAAACTCCAGAGGCCCAAATAGACGAAGGTACGATCGGGCAATGAAGAAGGACTCTTTTTTTTTGAAAATTGTTTCTCTTTTCAAAAAACGAATAGTTAATACAAAAATGTTGTGTTTTTTTATTAACTATTTGTTTTTTAAAAAGGGGAATAATATTCAAAAAAAATTTAAGCCTTTCTGCATGAGTCATTGACCATGAACAAGTGACTCACTGAGTATTAACAGGTTCGACATGACATTCCGCTTGGGGAATAGTATATTAAAGTACTAGTTTCATAACATATGTTTATAGCGCACGAGTACACGTTTAGAAAACGAGCCGCTTGCGGCGAGTTTTCTAAAGTACTAGTGTGCTAAAAACGTGTTATGAAATGAGTGCTTTACACAATTTTTCTATTTTGTTCAAAAATTAAAAAAAACTTACATTTAAATTGATGACTGATTTAGGGATTTTTGATTTGGATTGGCATTACAGTTTACACCATGTTTAAAATTCTAAGAACAAATGATATTTTGATATATTTTATAGTCATCTCTTCTCTTTTTTTACTGCAATTAACTAAGCCACAATTTTAACGTGGTAAAAATAACCTAAACACAAAATTTTGTAGAAAATTCAACTTTAAAGTGAAATTGAAATTTGCACGGAAAACGTCAAGCGATAGGCCAGGTCTGTTGCCAACCCAAAAGAACAAAAAGTAGAGACCTCTTATGGGCCTATAAGAACACGCAAAATGCTTGTGGTTATGAGTGTATTTACATACTATGAATAAAATTATCTGATACATAACACGGGTCAACACAAAATTTGATTTTGACTCTAAAGTATAAAATTTCGATAGTTTAGGTCGTAATTACACGAAAAAAAAAAATTATATGGCATAAAAAAGTTTGCTTTTGTATTTAGAAGACCGATTGAACGATATTTTTCAAAATCTGTGGTATTATTTTTTATTGGAAGATAGAACCATCGAAATAAATTTGTTTGTCATTTTTATTAAGTTTTACTATCAAAATAACTTACAAAAAAGTAGAAAATACTTTAAAAGTGTACCCTCTTACTCTTTCTTTTATGTTCATAAGTACTTTCTCTCAATAAACCCCAGATATAGTCTCCCATCATGTTTTCATTGGCCAATACTTGATAACTTTAATATGTCCATTACATTTGATTCACTGCTTAATTAAAAATTGTTCACCTTCCAAACATCTTTTACAATAACTACGAGCAACATTTGGAGCCCATGGCTTGTCTTAATTCCGAACAGGACAGTCAAAATATGCTTCGTAGGCTTCACAGAGAACGTTAGATGTTTTTAGTTCATATTTCATGTCTCGAACTTTAATAAATTGACCACATACCTCGCCACATACGTAGCAAAATGCAGCATCATATTTACTTTCGCGATGCCATTTTAACGTTTTCTCGACATGTACAAAACATCTGATCGTTGTTTATCACCCGAGTGCCATCTGGAGGCACTGCGTGAACGTAAAAACCCCACTCAGACATGCGGTGTTTTTGAATGTATTTAAACTAATTGAAATTTATAAAAAAATTCGAAAATGAGTATTATTACCACAACTATCACAAAAGCAAACTTTAAACCAAAAGAAGGCATTTTCTTTTCGTTTTTGTGCATAATGAAGCGAAAAATCATAATATAAACTTTAGGACAAAGAACAAAAAATTTTTTGTTGAGTCGTGTAATCAGTACTCGGCGAATTTCCAGTACTCGTATAGGCGCCGAGTCGACTCTAGCGTTGACGCGAGGTTTTAAATATTTATATTTTTATTTCTTTTTATCTTGATTATTTTTAATGATTTCATTTAAACGAGTAAGGTGGGAAAAGAAGTTATCGATAAATAAAAATTAAAAACTTTCCTATTCTAAAAGATAAAAATCGAATTCGGTTTCGAACCGAAACCATTATGATACTCAAAGTTAATTTTTTTAATAATTTTAGATATAGGCAAACGAAAAGCTTTTCTAGATTACCTGCTAGAAGTAACCCACGAAAGCGAGACTAAATTCAGCAACAAAGAACTAATGAATGAAGTTATAACATTTATGCTAGCAGTAAGTTTTTTAAAACTGCAAATGCAATCTAGTGCGGAAACGAGCCTCTTTCCACACTTGTTAGGAAAATAGCTATAGCATTTTAGCAATTCTTTTATGATCTTAAATTAATGCGCTGCTCCCTTAATCCATGAAATAAAATTTTGCAACATTAGATTCTTGTTAAAAAAGTAAAAATTTATAGTTATAGATTAATAAATTACAGCGCAGACCATTACCGCGAAATTGTTACAGCGCCACCGTTACCGCGGTTGGACTTTACCGCGCATGGATTTACTGGGTCATGGTTGTGGCCATTACTAGTTTCCTTTAAAACATTTCCGTCCGAAGTATGCAAACGCCCCTTGCAACAAAGCACTTAAGCACTTATACTCGGCGCATTATCTATCTGAGTAACAAATTGGATCAAGGAAGCTATGATTAGTGGTTTAAAAATGACTTTTAGTAATATTTTTGTAGCCCATTGTGCTTTTGATAATTTTTAACATTTAGGTTAAATTGACTGTCATTTTACGTCTTACAAATAATAACAAAATCTGTTTAAAAAGTAAAACTTAAGTTTTTTTGTTCAAAATTATAATAAAAGTAAGTTTTTATTCATAAAGTGCTATTATAAACTTAAATTTAACATTACCTGAATAAAATTACGGACCAAAAAAAAGTCCAAACCAAAAAATTCTCTGTTATAGTGTTTACTTCAAAAATTTATAGAGCACTGCATTATATTACTTCCTTTAAACAAAATGTTTATAGATTGATGCTTTAGTTTTCTTTTTATGCACTTTTCTTGTTATTTCTTCTTGCTAAAGCAAATTATTTGGATTTTTTTATAAATGTCAAAATAATGTCTTGATTGACAATAAATTTTAAACAAGATGAAAACCTTACATAAGGAACTAAATATATTCTGCCAACCAAATAACAAGAAACA
This sequence comes from Brachypterus glaber, assembly GCA_958510825.1. NCBI lineage: Eukaryota > Metazoa > Arthropoda > Insecta > Coleoptera > Kateretidae > Brachypterus > Brachypterus glaber. Next base: position 45,153 of record CAUEHQ010000383.1, read on the forward strand.
AATGACCATCAGATAGATAATGCGCGGAGTTTACAATTTTTTTTTAATTTTAAGAGTCTTTTCTTTTTGTATATGAAATGTTGCCCCTAGTACTTTTTATTATTTCAATATACATGACGATTCGTACTAAACTGATTATTAATCAGCGATTTATACAAATCAGTCGATATAAATTTAAAAAACACAGACATATGGGTACATTTAGTAAACGTTCCACTTTATCAATAAAAATCCAAACCAAAACCAAAACTAACCAAACCAAACTGCCATCAATCCCACGGAAATACCCCTACATAAAATAAAAATAAGGTATAACGATTTTCGCTATAAAAGTCATAAGCGGTAATGAACTGCTCGGTAATGGTCTTCGTAAAGGACATGCGCAGTAATGGCTTGTCGCGGTAATGGCGATCGCGGTAATGGACTGCTCGGTAATGGTCTTCGCGGTTGTTTTTCGCGATAAAGTCCGGCGCCCATAAATTTATATTTCTAAAATTAATTTTAGGGATCTGACACGACAGCTTCTTCGAACTGTTTTATCCTTATGACTCTGGGAATGTTTAGAGATGTACAGGTCAGTATCGACAAAAATAAATAAAAAACTTTTTTAAAACCAAATACTAAAAAAGTGTGATATTTAGGCCTATTCACACGTACCATTGAAATCTATTCAATATTGACAAAAATTACAATCCCATGCAGTTTTAATACAGTTGACTTAAATGACCTTGCAATTTTCGTCAATATTGCCACAAATCTTAATCTCAATGGTACATGTGAATAGGCCTGATTTACGTTAATTATAAGAACCTACCAACGAACTAATAACTCTTCTCTCTAGAATAAGCATACCGTTAATATAAATTATCGCCAACATCTCGGTTTGTTTGTAAACAAATAGTAGGTATATTCAGGCCTGAACAATAACAATAACCAGTAACTGTTATTGTTGTCTCTGTTAGAACAAAGCTGTGCGAGTAAGACAGAGGAATGTTTATGTTGGCTACGTTTTTATCAGTTTTTACGAATTAAATGCCTATTCTAGAGAGAAGAGTTATTAGTTCATTGAAAACTACCTATGAACTTATATTAATAGTAGTTTATGATACATTGTATCATTGTATTATTGATACAAAGACGAAAAGTACTGCAAACGCAAATAACAGAAGAAAGAAAGAGAAAAATGTGCAAGAGAAAAAGAGAAAGAGAGGAGAGAGAGAAAGATAGCTAGAGAACAAGAGAGAAAGAAAAAGATAAAAAGTAAAAAAGAGAAAGATAGAAAGAGAGAAATAGAAAAAGAAGGAAAAAGAGAAAAAGAGCGAGAGAGAAAGGGGGAAAGAGTAAAAGAGAAAGAAAGAAGAAAAATAGAAAGAGAAAATGAAAGAAAAAGAGAAAACGAGAGAGAAAGAAAGAATGAGATTATGGGAGAAAGAGAGAAACGAAAAAACGAAGAATTATTGTTTATTTTTTTAGGATAAAGTTTTTGAAGAAGTTATGGAAGTTATTGGTCCCGATCGTCAAATAGAATACAGTGATATCCCTAAACTGAAATATCTTGAAACAGTCATAAAAGAAACTTTAAGGTTATTTCCTGTTGGAGCTATTATTGTGAGAGCTATAGAAACCGACTTGCAACTTGGTGAGTTAATATTTACACAATCATAGAGTAAAAGAAATTTAACGTTAGAATAACGTTTTTCTAACGTTAGAAAACTGTATAAAAGTATGTTATAAAGTATGTGCAAATTTTCTGCTTCTTAATATTAGAATCTAACGTTATTTACAAACGTTATTCTAACCAAAATCTAACGTTAGATTTTTAAGTTAAAAATACGTTAGAAGTATGTTTAAATCTAGCTTTCATATGAGGCGTGGCCAGCTAGAAAATTTTTACCTGTTATATTGGTAGTACTAAATTTTAATAAAAAGCTCGATAAAAAGGCATCTAGTGCAGTCGCAGCGTGGTCTTTGTAAGGGACGGATGTGACCGCTTTGGCGGATTTACTCCTGCATCAGCCTTGCTATCGTAGATATGCACAGGACTTGATTTATTTTATGTTGTTTCGTGAAAATATTACTTTAATAGTTAAGGTTTTAAGTGAATCGTGAATATTTATGTTTCTTTATTTTGTGATGTTAAATTTTAACGTGGAACTGTTGAACATGTAAACTCAATTTTTTTATAAATTTTAAAGATATTTTTTTTATAAGTTGGCGTCTGAGCAAACATCACTACAGAGTGAGACGGTTTTCCGTAGGCCGAAAATTATACTAGTGAAAAATTTATTCATATAAATAAATTTTAATATATTTTAGCAATCATAATATTTTTAAACATTATTTGGTTACATTTATTTAAAAATAGCCATTTTTTTAGGTGGCTCTAAATATTTTTCATGTGAAATTCTTTTATACTTCGATGAACACTTTTACCTCCTCGAAAAACTTAATATTTAGCTACTAAAAAACTTATTTATACATTCATAATCTAAAAATAGCGTTGCCAGACTTACTATAAATTTTACTTTTAAGGGATGATATTCTGTTATGGAAATTATAAATAAATAAAATATTATTGTAAGTAATTTAATATATATTTATAATAGACACATATTGGATTGTTTAGGCCTAACCAGAAGCTTGCATAAGAACATAAAACATAAGAATGCGATGCCGTGATTGGCTTACAAGATACATGGCGGCACATCAAGCCAATCACGGCATCGCATTCTTATGTTGTTATGCGAGCTTGTGGATATGCCCTTACATTACATTATATTCACGTACGATAGCGCATTTATTATATTATTGTCTGTGTAATGAAGGAGAATAACAATATTTTTGTGTGTGTGTGTTTTTTTTTGAGGATTTTCTACTATATCTTACGTATAATGGAAAGTCAAAAAATATTTAAAGTTAGATTAGGGCTAGATTTATATTAATTTCTAACGTTAGAAAAAGGTTACTAACGTTAGATTTTTAACGTTAGATTTGCATATTTTCCAACATTTTCGTATAACGTTAGAGAATAAATATAAAATGTCACTAATTTAATGTTATGTTAAGCTTTTATCTATTTTTCTACCAGGGTTTAATATATCTTTGTCACAGATAATGGCGTCATCTTACCGGCCGGTTCCAGTGCAGTACTGGGTATTTTATACGTCCACAGAAATCCTAAATATTGGAATAATCCTTTAAAATTCGATCCTGACAGATTTTCGCCTGAAAATGCTGAAAAAATTATATCTGGCTCTTACCTGCCGTTTTCAGCGGGACCTAGGAACTGCATAGGTAATAATACTAATAAATAAATAATAATACTCATAAATAAATAATAATAATAATAATAATAATACTCATAAATACATGCTAAAAAAAACATTCTTTCTAGGAAATAATTCGTTTTGGCCGTGATCTCTTAAGGTGACACGGCCGTGACCTCTCAAGGTCACACCACTGTGCTTCCCTTCTCTGTTCTGTGACCTAAACGATTGATTTTTGCAGTGGCAGCGTGTTCTTTGTAAGAGACGGATGTGGCCGCTTAGGCGGATTTACTCCTGCATCAGCCTTGCTATCGTAGATATGCACAGGACTTGATTTATTTTATTTTATGTTGTTTCGACAGCCGCTTGCGTCGGCTTCTAATTAGTATTAAATGAATGATACGCTCATGAACGTATGAATAGCTCGCTAACTCATGAGGTTTATTAATTATTGTTAAAAACACTATAGTTCTAAAGTCACGTACTTAAATATTTAAAAAGGGTCATGAAATGTTGCGTGTTTTTAACAAAAATTAAAGTACAATTATATAACTAGTGTTTTACATTTTTTTTCTTAACTAGTGTTTTACATTTTACATTTGTTTAACCTCGTACTATTCTACTTAATTAAGCAGTCCAGGACTTGTGTGGGCTAGTACTAGAGGGAACCACCGGCTTTAATTGACTTTCGAACCAATTTATAGGGAGTGTCCGCTTCACTTACGCCTTCTCCAAATTTCAATTATTAATTAACTGAAAAAGGCAAATCCGCGCCGGTAAGAATCGAACTTACGCTATTTTGGGTAGTAAACTCGTCAAGTACGACGCGGTAGTCCACTACACCAATCATACCATAAAAATATATAGTATAATAACTTCCGATTGCCTATCCATTTGTAACTGAATATTCAGTTTACTTTTTACGGTGTAGTTAATAACTCACTTAACTTACTAGTACCGTAAATGACTATTATTAATAGTATCTATTTATTATAACTAATGTTTGTTATTGAAAATCAAGTTATTTTATTCACAATATTTACAATGTAAAACTGTGTTACATAGGTAATATTAGGTTAATTTGTTTTCAAATGTCAAACTTTGATTCTTGATATCTGTGATATTCAGGGTGCAGAGGTAATGGTAGCAATGACGCAGGGCCGTAACCAGAAAACATCAAGGGTGTAACGGAATATATTATACAGTGCGGTCCAAAAGTCACCCCCCCCCCCTCTTAACTTTTGAACCAGTTGAGATATCGACTTCAAATTTAGAACTCTTAAATAAGACAACTTAAACTATCTTTTAGCATATATTTGATATTTTCAGCTCTTAAAATGTGGGCAGGGGGGCATAAAGGGACATTTTTTTAAATGGAAAGGGGGGTCGTGTGATACATCATTTTAAAGCTTATAGAATTTTCTATTTAAGCCAATATTTTTAATTTTTTTAAAACTGTTTTTTAAGGTTTTGATTTTTCAATTTTTTGTGCTAAAACATTCGATTTTTTAAGTTTTTTTTTTTATAAATTTTTATTTATGTCAACTAAAATTAGTTTAAAAGTATCATTAATATTTTTTTATGATGAAATTAGGCATTTTTAAAAAATTATTTGTTTTTTTTTAGAGGAATTTTGATATTATTTTCCATTTTCAACCCCATTTTAAACCCAATTTTTTTTTTAATTTAAAAATATGGAGTTAAATAGAGAAATTTATAAGCTTTAAAATGATGTATTACACGACCCCCCTTTCCATTTAAAAAAATGTGCCCCCATGCCCCCTGTCCACATTTTAAGAGCTGAAAGTATTAAATATATGCTAAAAGATAGTTTAAGTTGTCTTATTTAAAAGTTCCAAATTTGAAGTCGATATCTCAACTGGTTCAAAAGTTAAGAGGGGGGGATGACTTTTGGACCGCTCTGTATATTAACAAGCCGTGGAAATATGTAATGCTAATAAATAACCCAACTTCAAATAAAAAATAAATTAAAAAAAAAATTTTTTAGCTATAAAGTATTTCTTGCATCTCTTTCGCAACAAAACTACAGCCATCTGGTGATTTTTTTTCGAAAGAGCGGTAAGAAATATTTTTTTTGTACAAGAAAACTGGTGACTAGGCCTATTTACAGCTACTTTGTTACCTACTTGGGTATATATTTTTTGTTTTATACTTTTAGGTGTAAGATATGCCATGGCAGCCATGATGACATTAATAGCCGGTGTTATACGAAAATATAAAATATATTCGGACTATGAAAAAATTGAAGATATTGACTTAAGGATGAACCTTATTTTAAGGCCAAACCATGGGTTTAAAGTTTATTTTGAAGAAAGAACATGACAATTTTAAGTAAAATTTTAGCTAATTGTCAAGATTTTTGGTTTGGTTTTGGTATATTTTGTTATAGCCTGAATATGGTTTTCTAATAATATTAAATAACTATGCTAAATACTTTAAAAAAATATAGCAAAAATCTTGTCAATTATGAATAAGTTTTTTTTCTGGATCTTTTTTTTATATTATTCAATAAAAGCCTTATACTATATCATTTATTTATTTATTTATATTATTTTATTTATATAAGAATTATAAGTTTTTTTTGGAGGTAGGAAAAATACTATACGCACCTCGATGCAAACCATTTTTAGTGCACTTTTTCTGCAATAAAAACTACGTTCGCGTACTCGGTACGTATGTAATATAATATTGCTCGGATAAATTCTGAGTTTACTATTACCTACGTTAAAAAGTTAGAAGTAGGGTACTGTTAAAAAAAAAACACCCTGTATTAATAAAGATTCATATAATAAAGTATTATAATTAATTAATTAATTAATTAGACACACATCTATTAAATAAAACATTGCGGAATAAAAAATTGTTAACCAAAAAGGATAATTTATCCAAAAACTTGATATAAAGAGGTAATTGGACATGTAGAGGTAAACTCAAATAATAGTAACAGTAACAGTAACAGCAACAGCAACAGCAACAGCAACAGCAACAGCAACAGCAACAGCAACAGTAACAGTAACAGAAAAAAAATTATATTGCCAAAAGAAGAGTTTAATAGTCTCTAAAATGACCCCTTTCCTTTTAAATTATCCCCACATGCACCCCTGCTTACTTTGTGCCCCCTAAAAATATCAATAATACCAAAAACTAATTTGGCTCATGTTATTCACGTGTTTTAAACTTGAAGTTGATATCTTAAGCAGTTTAAAAGCTAAAGGGGGGAGAATATTTTTTTTTATATTTTTTTAAAAGGAAATAAATAATTAAAACAAAACAAAATTTATACATTAGATAAATTACCACCTTCTAAATAAAAAAATAGTTATTTATGGTACTAGTGGGTAAAGTAAGATATTGCCCATGAGAAAATTAAAAAAGTCCAAACGAGGAGTCAGCCAAGCAGGTTAATTTTCGAGAGGGCAATATCGGTTTACCCATGAGTGCCATACAAAGTTTTATCCAATAAATAGCTTGGGGATTCATATTTTTATTAAAAATTTTATTGACATTTACAAGAAAATAATTTGACAAGGACAGTTGAGTGGGTAAAATAAATAATTATCCACTCAACAAAGTAAAAGCCACGCGGGGGTTATTATTGAGTTTATCTATTTAAAATAAAGCTGGTAATTGTCTTATTATGTGTATGTATTGGATAAAATATATTTAAATAAAAACCCTGTTTTATACAAACCCGCAAAGCTTTGTTCGTCAATCTAGGGCCCCTTCCCCTATCTTACGACATTTAAAACTTTGGATTGTAGCACCTTGGGTAATTTGGAAAATAACTCTATAGCTGCAGCTATTATAAGTTGATGCTATACATATATGTATAGGTTTCTTTTTAAATAACTAACAATTACATTGTATATTACAAAACTGGGTTAAAAACAATAACACCTTTTATATTGATAAAACACATGTATTTTTTCTATAAATGTATTAATAATAATAAAAGTATTTAAATTTTAAGTTAGTATTAATGTCTTTTTCAAATACACAATGTCAAATTTTAAAGAAATGCTTACGTATTGGTTTATTTTCAATATACTAATAGGTTTATTAGGGTTAATTTTCCTGTATTATTACCTAAAGTGGCATTGGTCAAGAAGATATATGTATTATCATTCTAGCAAGGTTCCTGGACCAATCGCATTCCCGTTTGTTGGTAGTGCACATTATTTTATTGGTGGTCATTATGGTAAGAAATAGTTCACATAGGTAGAGAATATATAGAGGAAATAAACGTTTGCGCAGGTTTCTGCGCTGCGTAATAACAATAGATAGAAAATTGACATCTAAACGGTAAAAATGGCGGTTCTACGTTACCAAAACCATTTCAACCGTATCATTTTTAATTATAAAAACCAATAAATTTCCAATATTTTGCTACAAATTTTAATAATAACACTCAAAGACAGCATAAATTTACATTAAAACCGTTTAAATGCAAGCAAACGTAAATTTAGATGAGTAGGAAATCCGACAACGCTGCACTCTGTCATTTTGTTATGAAATCAAATAATTGGTGATATTTTGTTTGTGGCGTTGTTTGTGGTATTTGCGTGTCTTTATAGTTTTATTTTGTTTATAGTGTTAAAATTTTTAACTTAAAAATGACTTGTTTTGTAAAGACTTGTAAAAATGTGAAAAACCTTTTTCAGGTTTTGTTTTTGTTTACAAATTTTGACTTTTAAAAGGTAAAAATGGAGGACTAAATTATACACACCTAATGTGTTTTTGTCTTTATCTAATACCCACTATAGCTTCTCTACCTATGTGGAAATAGTTATTTATAGTACCAGTGGGTAAAGTAAGATATTGCCCATGAGAAAATTAACCTGCGAGGCGTCAGCCAAGCAAGTTAATTTTCGAGAGAGCAATATCGGTTTACCCATGAGTGCCATACAAGGTTTTATCCAATAAATAGCTTAGGAATTCATATTTTTATTAAAAATTTTAATGACATTTACAAGAAAATTATTTGACAAGTGACAGTTGAGTGGGTAAGATAAATAATTATCCACTCAATAAAGTAAAAGCCACGCGAGGGTTATTATTGAGTTTATCTATTTAAAATAAAGCTGGTAATTGTCTTATTATCTGTATGTATTGGATAAAAATATTTCCAATTAAATCAATTTGATTTCACTTAAGGGGTTATATTCTAAATACGCATCGCATTCTTTTTCCATTAAAACCAACGAACTAATAACTTTTCTCTCTAGAATATGCATTTCATTTGTAAAAACTAAAAAAAAACGTAGCCAACATATACATTTGTCTGTCTTACTCGCACAGCTTTGTTCTAACAGAGACAACAATAACAGTTACTGGTAATTGTTATTGTTCAGGTCTGAATATACCTACTATTTGTTTTCAAACAAACCGAGATGTTGGCGATACTTTATATTAACGGTATGCGTATTCTAGAGAGAAGAGTTGTTAGTTCGTTGATTTAAACCCCTTGTCCCATTATAACCTGCTTAACGCTGAAAATTAGGGAAAGGGGAAAAAATATAAATGCAGTATACTTAATGTTAATTATGCTGAATCTTACGTGTGTTTATTATAATTTTATTTTACAAAGCATTATTATTATTATGAAAGTAAATATACCTATACATATATAAAAAAAATGAAAACTGAAAAAATGTATTTGCCCAGAATTCCCTCGTATACCGGGTAATTTCGCGCAGCTTGTGTGAAAATGCCGCGCAGGTTACTGTAAGTAACAAACTATCAAATTCAAAAAAATTATATTAAAAAGCCTGTGTAAAAAAGTTAAGTTAATTATTTGTAAACATAAAATCAAAAACTAAAAAAAAAATATTTTAAAAACAACTCAAAACTTTTCACTGTTTCTTCCAGTTTTCCACACACTAATCAGATGTTGAAATCAATATCGTGTAATTCATCTTGGTCTTTACGCCTACACTCACGGCATTCACCCGAAGAACACAACTTAACCTTAATTAAAAAATACATTACATGAAAGTATGATATTAAAAGGCCCCTCCCTCCTAAGTGCCTTACCTATTTTAAGTATGACATTACTAAGTGAAAATCAATATTTCGTTCACCCCAGTATTGGTTTATCGTATCTCCAAAAAGCCATTTTCGGGAAATTGAGTTTTAAGATGTTTTTATAAATATCTTGTAACTTTTATGCTGGATCAGTTTCAACTCTTTTTCTTACAATAGTTTAAAAAAAATACTAAAACCCAAAAGTGTTTTTATTTAATTAATTGAAGGTTCCATTTATTTTATATAAGAAAAACCAGATTGGAGATACGACAATTTCATTTTTTTCAGTATTGGTTTGTCGTATTTCCAAAAATAAACAAAAAAACTAATTAATTAGGATCATAATGACATGATTTTATATCTGGAAGAGTGCAGAAGGGTTATTAATGAGAGCTAGAACTAGCACGAAAATGGAGATACGAAAAACCAATACTGGGGTGACGATTTGGTTTGTATAAAACGTTTTTTAAATGTGGATATTTTTCAGAAATTTTACAAGCAATAAGAAATCTATTCGAAAAATATCCGAAATTATTTCGAATTTGGGTGGGCCCCAAACTGTTTTATGGTATTGCCCAACCTAAACATATTAATATAATTTTAAACAAAGCTCTTCAAAAAGAAGACGCTTATAAGTTTAGCCGATATGTTATTGGCACAGGTCTTTTTTCTGCACCACGTAAGTATTGAATCAGCACCCAAATAATCCCAACTAACTAATAACTCTTCTCTCTAGAATAGGCATTTCATTTGTAAAAACTGAAAAAAACGTAGCCAACATATACATTTGTCCGTCTTACTCACACAGCTTTGTTCTAACAGAGACAACAATAACAGTTACTGGTAATTGTTATTGTTCAGGCCTGAATATACCTACTATTTGTTTACAAACAAACCGAGATGTTGGCGATACTTTATATTAACGGTATGAGTATTCTAGAGAAAAGAGTTGCTAGTTCGTTGAGTAATCCACACAACTATTCTGCCCTGCCAAGACAAGTTGAGGGGTATAGAATCAAATGGTGCAATGTCCACATTTTTCTCGAGTTCAGTTAAAGATGGTGTTTAAATCAGTATTTTTCGCTTTATCCAAAGTTATAAACTAGCAATGTAAGGGTGTAAGATACCCTGTTGAAAATGGCGGGTCTGGGCGGGTATAAATGGTGCACAAACGGGTGAATCTCATCCGCTCAAGTACGGTTTGTGCACCATTTATACCCATC
>CAUEHQ010000384.1:0-72865 GCA_958510825.1 Brachypterus glaber
GATATATTGGTTCGAAAGTCAATTAAAGCCGGTGGTTCCCTCTACTACTAGCCCACACAAGTCCTGGACTTAGGGGATGCTTAATTAAGTAGAATAGTACGAGGTTAAAAACAAACATAAACATAAACAAACATGTTTGAAAAGTGTGTGTATTTGCTTACATTCTAAGCAGTCATAGAAAAAAAATATATTACGTTTGTTCTCATCACCAATAAAAATTATCGAACGCTTTGTTACCCCTAGTTACAAAACATTTGCTACCTTGTCCACAGGGATCCGCATGGAAATTCATAAACTACTTGACTGTAGTCTGGCTAACAACAAAGCCACCCTTATGCGATAATCACGTGTTTTTGGTGACTAAAACCTCATTTCGATATTTTAAAACTATTAAAATAATCGTTTTAATGCAAAAATCGTCATTGCAATGGACAAAAACGTAATTTCCGATACAAAAATCATTGGTTTTACTGTAATTTTGTGACTTTTAAATGTGGTTTTGTGACTTATTGTGAGTTTTTGATACGGTATGACCCCTGAAACACCTTCCAGCTCTGGAAGTGATTCTTCCCGGCCTCCTGTGAAATCTGCAGAAGAACGGTTGATGGTTGCTGTAAGAATTAGGCCGTTGAAACCGGATGAAACGCATAGAGTCCTTTACGCTGTTAATAAAAAGGTAAGTTCATTGTTTATTTTTATTGCCCTAATTAAAAAAAAATAAACAACAAAAAATACTGATTCCAACACAACAATACATTACCCTAAAGGGTTCATTAAAATCAGAAACGAAAATAATAAAAAAAAATAAAAAAAAAACACTTTTTCAAAAAAGTTTCTTTTTTTGTAAAACGAAAAATTAATTGAAAAATGTTATTTTTTAATTGTTTTTACCCTATTTTACCCTCTTACCTCACCCCGATTCTTACCAAAAACAATCCCATTCTAGAACTTTGGATAATTATAATCAATGTATGGTCCAAATTTTAAGTATTAATCTCGAACGCTTCGAGTTATCGTGGTCACAAATACTCCGGACAGACAGACCGACAGACAGAATTTTTTTTACGGAAATCATATTTATTTGATATAAAAATGTAAAAAAAGCAATAAAAATGTTTTAAATTTTTTTTAGTAACGCAAGACTTTCCTCGGGGAAAGTAAAATGCAAAAAATTAAAATTTAAAAAATAAAAAAAAAAATAATTCTAACATTACAAAAAAAAATCGATTTTTAACAAAAAGAATTCCTGCCAAGTGTAAGGAGGCTATGGCTCAAAGTTTTCATAATATGAATTAATTTCGAAATTGATATTATCAATTTAAAAATAATGGGCAAAACTTTTCAAAAATATATAAATAAAATGAAGGAAAATACGGTTTTTTATTTTTGACAAGACTTTTTGAACCTACCCTAATGTAGATATGTATTAAAAAAAATTAAAAAAATTATATCCCAATTTTACGTTGATGTACCTGTAACACATATGTGCCTCACGCAAAACGTGTCTTTTGAAAATCTCAGCAAAAATCTCGAAAATATTAATTTTCAAAAAGATTTCTAAGATTTTTTCAGAAATCTCATCTGATCTGAGGGGTAAAGTTGCTGTAAATTTAATGTGATAAAGACACTGGATTTTAACAACCTCGTGGTTTTTAAAATCAGATTTTTTTAATATTTGGATTTTTGTAAAATTTATTAAATTTTAAAAGGAAATTATTTGAATCTTCATGAAAAATAATACATTTTTATTATTTCCATTTGACATGAAATATATATAATATAGTTAACGTGTTTCTTTTTTTATATAATGTAGATTTATATTTGATAAATGTTAATAAATAATAAATCCTGTAAATTATTTAATAAATAATTATTTTCTGGTAAAAACGAAATGCAATATTTTTAATTTACTTTTCAAGATAAGAAAGCTTTTACAAAGCTTTTACTGCTGAAGGGGCAATAAATTAAAAAATAAGTTGTTTGTGTATTAATACAATTGTTGGAACTTTTGGGTTTATCTTTTCTAAACCCAAATATAATGTTACCGAGAAGACTTTGAATAAATTTAGGGAATTTTCGATTTTCTTAAAAAATCGATCCATTAATTTTTTGAAAAACGATCTTCTTTAAAGTTTCAGAAAAAATAATTAGTAATAGTAAATGAGAAACTTACTATAGCTTATATTTCTAGACCATTATTATTATCAATATTTTAGTTAATATTGTATGTTTTTGTATTTTTAATATTAACTGGAAACACGCAATCAAAATAAAAGCAAAACCATATGACAATAGATTTAATAGATTTTCCTAATAGTCGTAGCTATAACTACAGCTATAGTTTTACCTTTTTTCAAATTTCTGATTTTGATTAATCCCAGATAGCACAGGTTTATACAATGGATATCCCCAGAATATCCGTTTTGGGATTTCCGACAACCCCTAGATATCCGATTTCGTCTATAGATATCCGTAGGATATCCTCAGGATATACTTTTTTACTAAACGGGAAGGCGAGCGATTTTCAAGCCGTATGTCCTGAGGATATACTGTACGTCTTTCCCACAGATAGCTACTAATTATGTACAAACGTCCCCGACAAAAGTAGCTATCGAGTAGTATTGCTTTTATTACTTTTATTGTGAAATATTGCTATTAGCAGCTTGCACCTAGGTGCAAGTTATTTAAATTTAGGCTAATAGTTTCACAAAACATAATAACAGCAATACTATTTGATATCCACTTTTGTCTGGGACATTTGTACATAATTAGTAACTTATCTACTTATCTTGTATTTTCTTTTACACACTTTTTAAACACAGAATGAATCCATTCTAGCTCTAGATACGGTATGAATATTTTCTACGACTGCTTTAGAATGTAAGCAAATACACACAATTTTCAAACACAGAATGAATCCATTCTAGCTCTAGATACGGTATGAATATTCCATATCAAGTTTTAGAATGAGCACATGTAGTGCCATCTCTTGTTTATAAAAGTAAAGAAAACTGTAGGAAAAATTAGCAAAAATATATATATTTGACCATGAAATATTGAATAATTTAATGCAATTTAAAGCTTTGCGTTACAATTACATCTAGCTTATTAGTTTTTCTTAATATTTGACCAGTTTTTGATCAATTTAGTTCAAAAAATTTAAACTGCTCCATCTATTGTTAAATATTTAAACCTGATATCTGTCACAACAATCTGACATAACCTTCAATTTTTGCATTATAATTTGTAAATATGTGCTAAAATTAAATAAAAATCTTTTTTAAGTACTGATTTGATAAAATTATTAATTGCTTTATTTAAAAATATGTGTTTTTTTGCATTTACATTGTCGAGTCACAAAAAACATTATTTTTAACCTTGTCCGTAATTTAAAGCCATACAATGTTTCATATTTGCAGTCGAAGAAAAAGTTTAGTCTACAACACGTATGGAATAGTCATTCCGCGCTCGCGGGACCATCATACTAGCCTACCGCCTCGTATGACAAACATTCCGCTCGCGCGGAATATTGTCTATTCCATACCTAGTTATAGAATATACTATTCTCTTTGTACGGTATAAACACTGCAGTGTCAATTGACATGTATACATGTATACATGTATACATTATAATATGAAAAACAAAACTTAAAAATACAAATTCTAAACAATACAAGTACCTACTAATTGCTAAGAAAATATTTTTGTTTGTGCGGCAATAAAATTAAAGCCATTCAAAACAAATCAGAAATCGATTTGTTCAGGGTCGTATCCAAAACAAAATTTTTTTTTAAATGGAAGAAAAAATTACTTAGAGCTCTTACAATATCGCATAAACATTCAAACCTGGGTGCGCATTAACATAACTCCACCCTGCCCTATCTTGAAAACATTCTACTTATTTAAATTTAATGCCACTACATTTTAATATTAATAAATTTCAATTCTTCATTCTTCCTTTAATGAATATTTTAAAATTACTATAATATTGTATTTTAAACCTTAGTTTTAGGCGAGGTTTTAGGATAAAACCTTAATATTACGTTGATATCGTAAATTTAAAGGGCAAATTTAAAGGTTCTGTTAAATTTACTATAAAACAGTAAAAAATCATAAGAATTTTAATCTCACTACTTAGGTATTACTCTGTAATGTTAACCTCATTTTTACGGTGTTTCTCAGTGTGTAAATTTTAATTTATAAGTATATTTATTTATCTCATTCTAATTTTTTCCCTTCAGGTCCTTTCCCGCATCACTAATAATTTTGCTTTTTTTCTAAATATCGTCTTGTCTATTTCAAAACGTCGTACCTCAATTTTTTTATTTTTGGTATGTGTCCCTTATATGCGTCATGTGACAATTTTAAGCATGTCTTATAATGTCTAGTGTAAATTCCTTATGTAAAGTAAAGGCATATACCGTTTGATTTCGAAGCCTTGTACAGATTGCGATGAAGCGAAGAGCTTACAACATTAGGTGAAGCTGTAGAAAGAGATAGAAGGTAATCTGCAAGAGAGAGAAAAATTAAAGAAGACCCTATCATAGAACACTGTCGCGAACGCCAGAGGCGTGGCTACCTTTAACCGATTGGTTTTAGCTCACAGTCTTTCTCTTTCTTCTGGTCGGGTCTTTCTCATATCCCCTCCACGAACTTGTAAGCTCTTCGCACAAGTCTTTTTGTATGTTGAAGAACGACCGAGACTTCCTAAACGTACTGTATTTATTACTAATTTAAGAACAATATTTTCCTATTTTTAGGATACTACGTTTCTAAATAGACAAGACGATATATCTATATCAATTAATCGTTAGTTTAAGCATTTACTTAGTCCAGTATGAATAATGCATTAAAATTAAAACAAAAGTATCGATTTTCTTTAAATAATTTTTTTAAGGATCAAGATTATTAACGAAATACTAAATTATTTCTATTTACTTAAATATGTAAATTACAAAATTACATATGCCTAAGCATTAAGGTTATGTTCTAATAATAGACTTTGACGTTAATTCACAACCTCTAATTAAAGTTCTTAATCTTTAACCATAACTCTGTAATTACGTTCCTTTTTTTTTTGAAAATAAGTATAATATTTATATGTATACACACAATTTATTGTGAGCTTTATTTACATTTTTAGTGCAGAGTTAATGGAAACCTGCATTAACACTGCAGAAATATAGTATTATTAGCAGTAGTCGGCGAATTTCCAGTACTCGCATAGGCGTCGCGTAGACTCTAGCATTGACGCAAGATTTTAAATATTTACATTTTTATTACTTTTTATCTTGATTTTTTTTTAATGATTCCATTTAAACGAGTAAGGTGGAAAAAAAGTTATTGACAAATAAAAATTAAAAAATTTTGGATTCTTAAAAGATAAAAATCGAATGTCGTTTTTTTCTTTGAAAAACACCGATATATATACGTATGTATAGTTAATATGTATAATTAATATAGTTGTGGGTAACAAATTAGTTGTCAAATGTTTCGATTTATAAAAATTTCCCTCATAATTCGGCAAAATTATTCCGTAAGCCTATGTTTCTGTGTTTATTTTCAACTTTGATGAGTCATAACTGAGTTTACGCCTGCTGCATTACAATTTTATTTACATCTTCGAAGGACCGTAGTTCCTTAGGGCTCATTTCCGGACCAACCTTTATAGGAACTTTTTTTTCATATTTTTGGATGTAGACCCGCCAATTAAATTTTGGCATTTATAAAAACTTATAGCCTAAAACTATTAAGATTAAGGGCATATATACAGGCTTGCATAACAACATAGTACATAACAATGCTATGCCGTGATTGGTTTGATGTGCCGCCATGTATCTTGTAAGCCAATCACCGCATCGCATTCTTATGTTTTATGTTCTTATGTAAGCTTCTTATTATTTTACCGAAGTTAGTTTATAAACTACAGAAATAAGTTACAAAATTTTAAGGGACGATTCTAGGTCAAAAAAAAAGAAAAAAAGTTCCTATAAAGGTTGGTCCGGAAATGAGCCCTAAGGGAGCTACGACCCTCGTAAGGGTACATCTGAAAAGTAGTTTTTATTTAATTTCTCTGGAACCCTATAAACCACAGTAACGAATATTTGATATTTGATAAAGGTTATCATTTTATGTTATTTTTATTTGGTAATTTTAAACAGGTGCAAAATGGGGGGTGGTGTCACTATATTACGCACCGACTACACCAACGGTTCGTGACCAACCTAGTTTTTAGTTCCCGAGAGTGCTTATTTTTTTACGAGGCGCAGCCGAGTAAAAAAGCACTCGATGTGCACTGAAATGGTTTGCGTCGAGGAGCGTATACTATTTTTCCTACGATCTAACACCTAAACATAACAAAAACGCAAAAATGATCTTAGAATTAGTTTGTCAATTTGAGGTTATGTTTGACTTTTACTAATTTTCTGACAGCAGATATGTAAAATCAGCTAATGGTCACTTTCCAACCGTTGTGATAGATAATGGGTGGGAAATAGGCACTAACTACTAACTACGTCGTAGGAAAAATTAGATTAAAACCATAATTTACCTTTTTGTATCATAAAACTAATCATTAAACAAAAACTGTTTGATTTTGACTAAAATTCCCATTTTAACACTTTTTTATCATCCTGAAATGTTGAAAAAAATCTAACTGTTGGTAAATCTATGTACATAGCTTCAAAGTTTTACAAAAGTTTTTTTTTAACTTTTATTGCAGTTTTTCTTCCTTATTATTTTTTTTCTTAAATCCTTGTAATGTTGTATTAGCAGCAGTATTTTTCTGTTCTTACTAAATTATTGGGGCGTGTAAGTAATAATAATTATAATTACTAAGTTTTATAAATTATTATAGTTATTAAACCGCTTATTACAGTTATAATATTATCGCTAAATCCGATAATTATAATAAAATATAGTTTCTTTTATATTCTGTATATAGGATGTCGAAATAACACTTTTTGTTTTGGAAATAACCTCATAAATGTTATTTTCCTGTATATGAATATTTTTTGTGTAATATTTAATGATAATAAGAGACGTCCCAAATTTTAAATCGCAAACTTAAAATAAAGAAAAATGGAGTAGACAGTAGTCTAGTTATAGCCGGTAGGGTAAGCCACATTTAAGTATATTGTTCAAGATTTTCCCTATATATTTTTAGCAGCCCAAACGGAGTTATCGAAAAATCTTTTTTTTTTTCAGAATATAATTTTAGAAGATCCAGAAAAATTCGATGTTTTGAGACAAAGAAAAGGTGCTGATAAACAACATTCTTTTGATGCTGTTTTTGGAGAAAGTTCCACTCAGGAAGAAGTTTATGAAGCTACCACTAGCAGTTTGGTTAAGGATGTATTAAATGGGTAAGTTAAGCAGCCCAATAGAGTTTATTTGAAATATACAGTGTAGAATTTTCAAAATGAATAAATTCGCTAACTCTAAAAATTAAATTTTTTAGAAAGGTTTGACGGGTGTCTCACCTTTGACAATACGATACGCTTACATTACTATGGTCTGTTTTTTCAAGCAAGATAGTAAATTAAAAATCGCACAGTGAATATTTTCAAACAGATTCGAATATTGGATGTGCGAATATACTGCGTAGTTTATTTTATAAAACATAACTATATTCTATACACAAACATATACTATTCAAACCTGTTGTAAAAATATTTACTGTGCGATTTTTAATTTACTCTCTTTGAAAAACATACCATGATACGCATGTGCGTTAATATTACCTACTATTTGCTACCTCGCGTAGACATCACGTGCCCGCAAAGCACAAAACAGTTCTAAGAATATCCTTAAAATAAATATTTTGAATATTGTATGATTCTAAGAATATGCGCTGTTTTACGGAGAACATACTTGGAAGGTTTTAAGACAATCAATGGATACCGTTTTAATCATGCGAAAGCTTCTATGATCATTCTAAAAAAAATCTTGCAGAATATGCCCAGAATCTTCTTATAACTTGTAGTGTTACGTCCATGTTAATGGTATAGGAAAATGGCGTTACAGGGGGGGGGCGATCCAAAATTATCAAAATTTGCGTTACCTAATACTTGAACGTTTCCTTTTACGAGGGGAAAAATTTTACACAGTTAAAAATATCATTGTTTTTGATGAAAAACAAATGATTAGACAGGCCCTCAAAAAAGTGGTCTGCTCCATGGATAGGACCATGATATTCCTATGTATTTTCGCCCGCTGAAGCCCAATCTGAACTCTGTTTAACCCCTACACGTCTGGATTTTTGTATACAGCCGACTACCAAACGGGAAAAAAGTGACCAAAATTATTTTATTGTTCATTTCAGTTTAAATGATTGGTAAGGCATAAAAATATGTTTTTTTTTTAATTTTTTTCATTGAAGAGTTTAGAGCAAAAAAAAAAACGGAAAAAAAAAACAAATCAAAATTTTATTATGTATTTCAACTTTAAATGATTAGTAAGATATAAAAAATTATGAAACATATTTTTTATGTCTTACTAATCATTTAAAAGTTGAAATACACAATAAAATATTTTTTTGGTATTTTATTCACGTATTTATTTCCTTTTTGCTCTAACTTTTCCAACTGAAAATATTAAAAAATAAAAAAAAACATGTTTTTATGTCTTACCAATCATTTAAAGTACACACAGTAAAATAATTTTGGTCACTTTTTTCCCGTTTGGTTACATAGTGCGGCTATAGAGAAAACTCCAGACGTGCATGAGCTAAAGTGAGTTCAGATTCAGTTTCAGCGAAAATACATATGGATATCATGGTCCTATCCATGGCGCAGACCACTTTTATTTTTTTGCGGGCCTGTGTTATACTTAGTTGCGCCTTCGCCAAAATTGCAAATATTTTTTATAATATTCAGCGCTTGAGCGTAGTTTCGAATATGCAAATTATTCCATTTTTTAACCGACTTCCAAAAAGGAGGAGGTTATCAATTCGACATTTTTTTATGTTTGTTCCCGCATAACTTTGGAACGAATGAACGGAATTTGATGAAACTTTTTGCAACTTAAGGAGGGCATTCATGAGGTGGTCCCGTTTTAATTTGACACTCGGATAATGCCGGGCAAGCCGGATAATCAAGATAAATCTAATCGTTTTAACGCAATTTCACTTAAAACCGGCTTAATTTGGTTCTAATACCAATCAATTTTTTAGAAAATGATCGGACAACTCGGATAAGTCAGATAACTTGATTAAGGGGTCACTAAAATATTCGGCAGGCTAAACATCTTTTAAATGCCGCTAAACTTGATTCTGTGGACCTGCAATATTAAAATACCAAGAGAAAATTATAAAATTTGTGATTATACCATAAGGCGTTATTTGATTATTACTTGTGACGTCTGCAGCTTGCCGAGATGGAAGGACAACTATAATTTAGCTTAGATGACCTTACAGATCTACAAGTTCTGTGTCTCTAAAAAGTAAAAAATAAAAACTTTTTGCAAAAAAAATGAACCGACTTCTGTCTCTAAAAAGTAAAAAATAAAAAATAAGTCCGTGCCAATTTCACACCAAAAAATTTAACAACATAAATAATTGTAGGTATTTAATTTAGGGAGTGGTGAAATTGGCACCGGCTTATTTTTTATTTTTTACTTTTTAGAGACAGAAGCCGGGGTTCATTTTTTTTGGCAAAAGTTTTTATTAGTATTAAAAAAAAAACGAGTTAAATTTTACCATTTATAAAAATATTTTACACATTTAAGGGTCTAAACTATTGTAAAGTATAAAAAAGTGACAAGGTTACAGTTTAATTTATAAACAGTTGGTATTTCATGTTTAAAAGCGTTTAAGAAAGTTTGGAAATATTCCAAGGATGAGAAGTAGTATTATATAAAATGTCGTCATAAATTGCTATTTAAATTAAAATAAATTAAAAACTACCTATATTTTATTTATACTTGTGTACAAATCTCTCAGTTAATTTGAAATATGTCTACGTGTACGGTTCTA
Organism: Brachypterus glaber; assembly: GCA_958510825.1. Lineage (NCBI taxonomy): Eukaryota > Metazoa > Arthropoda > Insecta > Coleoptera > Kateretidae > Brachypterus > Brachypterus glaber. Next base: position 9,974 of record CAUEHQ010000384.1, read on the forward strand.
TAGTTTTGTTTATTGTTCGTAATTGTTTATTTAAATAATATTTATGTTAAATGTAGTGTTTAAAGTATGCTAAGCTTGATAAAGTCTTGATTAAAGACGAAACATCGCTAGTACATAAAACTTGGTGTTTTTATTTAAAGTCCTAGTCCCGATATTTGTTTATTAATTGTATAATCGAAGGATACAAATATAATTTAATAGCATTTTATATGTTTTTACGTAAAAAACTTTATTACTTCCTCATGAAGTATTGTGATCGAAAAAATAAAAAAAAAATTGTCCAAAACACGTTATTTCTCCCACAACGCGTTTCAACGTCGAGAATCATAAAAAAATGACGTCTATCGGTCTGTCTGTCTCTGCCTGTCTGTCTAGAGACTTGAAATATGGTATGCAGGTGTATTATTATATTATATTTGGACAAGTTCGTATTTGAGCAAAATCGAAAAGAAAGGGGGGTAAAAGGGGAGTCAAATTTTTGTTTTAGTAATAAAATTTATATTATTTACTATAAAAAAATTAAAACCACCTAAAAGGTAAAAAAATACCTACACAAAAAAATTATCATATTATAATTTTTTTCCATTCCCTTAAAATGTAAAAAATTCAGCAACATCCTTAAAGAATAATATCACAAAAAATGCTTAAAATATGCTTAAAAGAATATTATATATAAGCCAACCGAACAGAATAGCTAGATAAGATTAGATAGCAGAACATGTCCTGAAATTGTTCAATTTCTTTATAAGAAAGTAATCTCGATAATTCGAGACGGCTGATTTTTCCTATCTACAGATTTTAATGACAAATATGACATTAGCAACACTATAAAGTATTTATAATAAAATAAAATATATATAATGATAACTATTAATAAAATATTCTAAAATATTTATAAATGTTGACAAATTACCCGATAGATATATTAGATAAATTATTGGTAATAAATTATTTTGTCATTATCATAAAAGGTATTTAATAGTTAATGTTAAATATCGACTTTTTAAGTAAATTATTTTAGATTTCAATTTATTTACAATATAAATCTAGGATCTAACATTAAATGTAGATATGTGTAAATAAAATACAATACGCGTGCAGAATTTTTTGATATTATCAGGATGAAAAAAAAATTAAAATCTTAGAATATTAATTTCAAACCGTGGGGACTGATGGATGAATCCGACTGAGATTGGACTTTTTTCTAATTTTCTCTTCTGTATAAAATGTCACTAACAATTTTCTTTCATTAATTTTTCTCCTCCTTAATAGAAAAATTGTTTATATGGCATAAAATACGATTTTTTGAAATTTTTATGTCGTAAAAAATACGAAAATAGGATTCTGTGCCACAAAAAAATTAAATTACCCCGCCCCATTTTATTTTTAAAAAAAATACACAGACTCACAAACAAAAATTATGTTCAAATACTAATAACTAGACTATGTTTTTCTTACGTATTTTTGAGCGCTGTAAATTAATTTGGCAATGAAGACGCTTGCTGTTCCCCCAAATGACCTCGCTCCCTTCTTCTGAGAAAGTTCGGCCGGATTTGGTTGGGTTTTGGATATGTTATAGTTTTCGACATTCAGTTCAAAAGTGTACAAGGGCACAACTTTTAAAAATCAATAGTTTAGATGCTAGAACATTTTGAAAATTTGAGGAAGCGCACTGCACCAGTCTTGTGAAAAAATTGGTTTCGGTCAGATCTAGCTGAAATTTGGTTATATCAAAAGTGTATGTAAGCACAACTCCCTTAATTTAGTAGTTTAGCTAGTCGAGGTCTCAAGCTTCCAAAATTATAGATTGTAGTTTTTTAAAAAACTTATGGGGTCAGGGAGCTTTTAACTGTCAAATTCGTTTTCAGCGCCCAAAAATATAAAAATATAGTCTGGTTAAGAGTAATTGACGTTGTATTTTTTTTGTAGGCTGCTTTTATTAGTTTATTTCATTTTTAAATTATATGGGTTGATGCCAAAAAGTCCAAATACACAAAACTAAATTTTTTATATTATTGCTTATTTTTATACTAATTTTCCTTTATATTTCTTTGTCAGATAAACAAATAAACTATTACAAATAAGTATTAATAAACAGTTTGTGTACATACAAAGTAGTCAATAACAAATTATTTTGTCACAAATTTCCAATATATTCATTTTTCGATGTTAATATATTGACTGTGTATTATTATGCTACCCCTTTAAGTTTGTATGACATATTCCACAAATTACACTAGTGTACAAGTTCTTTGCCGTCTAAGAGTTATATACAGTTTTTGTATACAAAAACTACATGTAGTAACGTTACAAGTTGCAACCTAAGTTACAACCTAACATAATAACGATACCAGAATATTTAAAAGATTGTAAAGTTTAAATTCCTAAGTAACATTCAAATTCATCTGAAAAGTTACCCGACTTTCATAGAAGTAGCCATATCTTTACAGTAACTTATTTTCATATTTTTTTTATTTAGAATCACTCCTTAAAAGGAAATGCGTTGTTTAATTTAACTATACATTGGTTGAATTAACCATACCATAGTATAGTTAAATCAAATAGTATATGGTTAAATCAAGCAGACGGTATTGTTAAATCAAATTAAATGATGAACTGATACGCCATATGATTAAATTAACCATATAAACATATAAAAAACAGTAATAGTCTTCAAAATCAACATGAAAACGTCTGAAAACTAGTGTACCTAATTTATATTATTTCGTTTTAGTGAACCAACTTCATTTTTTAACTGATATTTAATATATGAATATGTATTTAGTTTATCACTAGTAGAGGAAAGTCGCCTAATTTCGGATACCATTTACAATGTATTCAATATTTAATACTCGGTATTACTTTTTGATATTTTTTTTATATAACCAGATACAACTTATTATAGCGAACCATGATTTATTATAAAAGCAATTTTATTACAGTTTATTTTTTCCAAAAAACACGGTTAAAAAAAATCTGCGCATTTTTGTGCATTTGAAAAAGGGCTCCTAATTTCGGACATATAGGAAAAAAAATTTTCAAGAGTAGATCTGGATCCCATTGCTTATGTTTCTTGTTATTCCTTCACATTTAAGACGTAATTTAATCATTAAGCGATTTTCTACGAAATACTATAGGAACTATAATTTTAGATTCCCAATTTCGAATATCTTAGTATCTTAGGTAATTTTCGTTTTTTCAAAATTGTTTATCTTAGTTTGTTGTATCATTATAAAAATAATAATTAATGGTTGGTTATCCTGAATAATAATTACCTTGCGGAGATCCGAAATTGGGAATCAAATGCATAAAAATGGTCTATCCGAAATTAGGCAACTTTCTGCTTTTTAGATTAGAAATTTGTAGAATGTTTACGTTTTCAAATTGCTTAATTATGAATAGTGGATCAACTTAACTAACATCATAACTTACCTAAGACAGAATCACGAACTTTTATAACGATTATTTATAAAATAAACAAGCATAATAATGCAACTGAGCACAAAACTGCCATTTGCAATATAAACGATTTATGCTGCCATTTAAAGGGGAGAAGCTCTACCGTTATTATATTACAGGACGGATTTAGTTTGACTTTTGGCTTCACATAAAAGTAGGTTTCTGTTTACCTTTGCAGACAGTATCTTAAATACACTACTATCCGAAATTTGGAAACTATCCGAAATTAGGCGCATTTCCTCTACATAACCTATAAAAATTTATTCCGGATGCGCATACATTATTAGGTACATGTGGAAAAATAACAAGAAATTATCTTGGGGTGCTTTTTCAAAATCGATTTTGTTATGTTTTGAAAATAGTTACAAAAATATGAATGATTTAAAAACCTCTTTAAAGGCCACTTGCACCAACGATGGTTTAGTTTTAAACTTGGATTAAATAGAGTCACCCAATCAAAACGCAGTATTTTTAAATTAAACTCAGTTTAGTGGATAAAAATCCCAGTTTAATTAAACCTAAGAGTTGGTGCAAGTGGCCCTTCAGGGGTTAAAAAATAAAAAATTCAAAAAATGTTTCTATCAATTTAAAAAACATTTTTTTGTAATATTAAACATAAAAAAACATAAAGGGGTATCACCCTTGGATTTGATGAAAATCCACCCCCACAAAGAAGGTTAAACTAGCCCCAAGCACCAAAAAAGTAGTAAATTATAAAGTATCTAAGAAAAATCGAGTTAATCCAGCCAGTTATGTTTAATTAAATGTGAGAAAGTTTAGAGTATAAAATTCAAATCATGTACCCATAGTTAACCCTTTGTTTAACCGGATGTTTAGCTTCTTGAACAATAAATCTTGTTTTTTTACAAGTTCATGACCAGACAAAAATTTTGAGCACTTATACGTTACATTTTATCAATTCGAATCAAAGTTACAGGTTAAAAAATCTCTTTTTTTGCAGTCACTCTTTTGTGAGTATACATAAATAAAACGTTATACAATGGTTGTATAATGATTACATAGGACTACACTGAAAAAAATATATTAATATTAAGCTAGTCACTTTTAATGTATCGATGCTTACAAAGCACCGAGTTTATGAGGTATATAGTGCGGTCCAAAAGTCACCCCCCCCTCTTAACTTTTGAACGAGTTGAGATATCAATTTAAAATTTAGAACTTTTAAATAAGACAACTTAAACTATCTTTAAGCATATATTTGATACTTTTATCTCTTAAAATGTAAGCAGGGGGGCATGGGGGGAAATGTTTTTAAATGGAAAGGGGGGTCGTGTGATACATCATTTTAAAGCCTTTAAAATTCTCTATATAACCATACAGTTTTAAAATTTTTAAAGATGTTTTTTATGGTTTTGATTTTTCAGTTTTTTGTGCTAAAAAAATAAATTTTTAAGTTTTTTTTTGTTAATTTTTATTTATGTCAACTAAAATTAGTTTAAAAGTATAATTTACTTTTTTTCATTATGAAATTAGGCATTTTTAAAAAATTGTTTGGATTTTTTAGAGAAATTTTGACAAAAATACCCACTTTCAACCCTATTTTAAACCCAAAAAAAAAAATGTTTAAAAAAAAATAAAAAATATACAGTTAAATGGAGAATTTTATAAGCTTTAAAATGATGTATCACACGACCCCCTTTCCATTTAAAAAAATGTACCCCCATGCCCCCCTTTCCACATTTTAAGAGCTGAAAGTATTAAATATATGCTAAAAGATAGTTTAAGTTGTCTTATTTAAAAGTTCCAAATTTGAAGTCGATATCTCAACTGGTTCAAAAGTTAAGAGGGGGGGTGACTTTTGGACCGCTCTGTATAATATTTCACTTTTAAGTTAAAACTAAATGCAAAAAGCTTTCAAAATGCTTTTAAATGTAGGCCTGTGTTATAAAAATGTAGTTTTTAAAATGTTAAATTTTTTCTTACAGTTATAACGCGACCGTTTTTGCGTATGGGGCAACTGGTGCTGGTAAAACTCATACCATGGTAGGGGATAGAAATCAACCTGGTATTATGATACGAGCCTTGAATGACCTTTTTGAAGTTGTTAAAGGGAAGGAGGATGAATATTCGGTAAGTAAATCTTACACTGAAAGAAAATTTTGCATCGTTATAATTATCACAGTTCTAAGGAATAATTGTGTGAGAGAAAATATATATTTGTGGCAAAAAAATAGAGGACAAGGGTACAGTTTAATCTTCACTTACTTGGTCAAGTATATTGGTTGTAAATAAACTATTCTTAATATACTTTTTTAATTGGCTCCAACCAATAACCATATAGTACACAATATCCCTCGGATATCCTCTCACTGTCCTTTCAATGTCGCATGTCCCGGGACATTAGTCGTATATCCCAAAGATATCCCGAAAGGTATGTCCTGAGGATATACTGCCCGTATATTTCAAGGATATACGGTATGCCCTTCGTACATCCCAGGGTCGTCCCGAGGGGATGTCCCGTGGATGACATTTCGGATGTACCTGGGATATCCTGCAATGGCTATTCCTTCATTATTTTAAATCTACCGCGTTTTTCGTGACTTTAATGGCGGATGTTATTATCGGTGATTGTGGTCTGTTTATGTGTGTAAGTTTTTTCCACAGTTATTATTAAATATTTATTTAGTGTTTTCCTTTGTTGGACAATTTTGTCAGGATTACCCACGAAAAACGGGGAATATATTTCGTAGATAGTAAGTTACTAATTATGTACAAATATCACCGACAAAAGTGGCAATAGTATGCTTTTATTATTTTTTGTGAAACTATTAGCTTAAATTTAAAAAACAATAAAAGCAATACTATTTTATGGCCACTTTTGTCGGGAACAGGTGTAAATAATTAGTAGCTATATTTAGGACAGGCGTACAGTATATCCTCAGGACATACCTTCGGCATATCTTTGGGATATACGGTTCGGAAGTCTCTCGGCTCCCCGTTTAGTAACAAAGTATATCCTGAGGTTGTCCTACGGATATCTATAGACGAAATCGTATATCCTGGGGATATCGGAAATCCCAAAACGGATATTCTGGGGATGTCCATTGTATAAACCTGTGCAATAATTATAAAGTTTAATTGTGGTAATTAAGTTGATTAATTACGTCAAATCTATTTAACTTAAATATTCTGGACAAACCCAAACAAACTGTTTATTTATAGTAAATAAATGTTTAATTGCCATTAATAAAATTTATAAAATACTTATTTTCTTTGAAACTCAAAGACTTAACCAAGAGGAATTAAGGGACATCCCCTGGGCCAATTTCCTGACCTTTATTGAAAGGACGGGCAGGTTTAAATTAGTAAATGGCTGGGATAGCCTGGGTGACAAAAAGGGCCATAAATGGCCTAGTTGTTCGGCTTTGGCCAACCCAAAAATTTACTACTGCTACTACTACTATTTTTTTTTTATTTTTACGAATTGTTTATTAAATTTAAACTATTTAGTGGAAATTCAAATTTCAAATCGATCGGAAAAAATGTGAGGCTATGGCAGACGGAATTGAGAGAATTAAAGGTCGTAGGAAAAAATGTTTTCTCTTTGAATATTTTTTGCACTTTTATCTAACGATTTTTAGGAATTTAAAACAATTTATTCCTTACATGGTCTAAAGTCTTCTGACAGACTAAGCGATTTAAATCATTAATATGAACTGATATTTTTTTAATTTTTTTCTATTGTTTATATTTCTTATTTTAAATATATATATATATATATATATATATATATATATATATATATATATCAGTTTTTTATTTGATCTACGTGCCATTTTATTTAGGTTAGTATTTTATAATGTTTTGTGTTAATGACGTTCGTTTTTTACATATCCTAGTTTCTATTTGAGTTGCATTATAAGCTTATAGCAACGCATTTTGAGTGAGATTATAGGCCCATAAACACATGCAAATTTGTTTTTTCTTGGATTGACAGAACCACTCAAACAGAAAAAAATAGTATAAAATACTCGTTTTATTATACTCGCCAAAAACTAGTATTTTGAATATCTCCCGGATATCTGCTCAATGTCTTTTTAATGTCGAATGTTCCGGGACGTTAGTCGTATATTCCAAGGATATTCCGAAAGGTATTTCCTGAGGATATACTTCCCGTATATCCCAAGGATATACGGTATGTACTTCGTACATCCCAGGGAAGTCCCGAGGGGATGTCCCGGGAATATCCTTTCAGGATACACCTGGGATATACGGGCAGTATATCCCCGGGAAATACCCCACGGGACGCCCCTGGGACACACGAAGGACATTTGGGATATACGAGGTATATCCATGGGATATACTGGTTCGAAAGTCGCTTGACTTCCCGTTTAACAAAAGTGTATCCTGGGGAAGTGGAAAAATCCCGTTTAGTGTAACAAAAGTGTATCCTGGGGAAGTGGAAAAATCCCGTTTAGTAACAAAAGTATATCTTGGGGACATCCATCGTAAAACGTGTGCTATATAGGTAGTTTATTTGCATTTTTGTTTATTTTTTTATCAACGATTCAAATATGGACCAGACCAGTTAAGGGTTAATCAAGATTTCAGCGTAAAAAAATCACCTTAGCGTGTTTTATTAGGCACGATTATCCAAAGGCGAGCATGATCTGATAAAATTTTGACGCGTTTAGTTTAATTCTGCAGAAATAAAATTAGAATTTCCTGATTTTTGTTGACCTACACGCTTATTTGTCTAGTAATTATTACTGAAATAACTGTAAAATATTTACTAGTTATCGATAACACAGCTCTACAAAACATAAGACATTTCACGGATTCTGAATCTACTAGTTACGAGCCTGACAACTAAAAGTTTTCTACTACAAACCGTTTTCGAGATAACTGATCCCAAACTTGTTAAAAACTTTTAACAAGTTTTAACTTAAAAGTTAGCTAGTTCAGTATTCTTTTCTGCATTGTTCTTTAAGTTATGGGGGCCGGGCGAGTTTTTTCACTGTCATATTCGTTTTCAGCGCACATGCGCACATACGTAATGAAACATATAGCCTGGTTGAGAGTACCACTGCCTCTCAAGACCCACCTGTTTAAAAATAGTATATTTCTAACCTAATAAAAAAATGAAACATTTCCAACTCGAGAGATGCTATCTGGCCGAGGCGCAGCCTAGGCCAAAATTAGCATCTCTTATGTGGTTAGAACAGAAATTTATTCACAAGCATAAATAAATAACACATTACCTCGTAAAATTCACCATTTTAAAACGAGATTTTAAATGATCTAACAGAAATTTTGCAAATTTCTAAAGTCACTATAAGTTTCAACTAAATAATAATTTAAATAAGTGACTCGTTGTCATTTCATAGTCTCGGTATGAACCATATAATATGTAAATAAAATATTATTTCTTATTGTTTTTCGTAGAAACAAACAAAAATGTTAGGATTATTTTATTCGACAACTTCAACTGTTTACAGACAAGGCGATAGTTTCGCCATCTATGAGGTATAACCAAAAGCTAAAAATCAGGTTAGATATTAATTCATTTCTAACCTTGGTTAAAAATGAAAATCTTTTTTAACTTTAAAAACAAAAATGATAGATTTTGCAACTTTTTATAATGCATATAAAGGACGTTTTTCTGTATGCTTGTGAATAAAAATATTATCAGGTCCAATTTTAGCGACCCCAAAAACCTTTATATGCCAATTATTAAAATATTATAAACATTAAAACATTATTGGATCTCGCCCCCGGGGTTGTAGTTGTAGCACCTCAAAAAACCCTACATACATTTTTTTATGAATTTACTTAAATATTTAAAAATTATTGCTCTACCCCCAGAAAGCTGTGGACAAAATATGTGTCTCCAAAAAAAATCTACTCCAATTTAAATAATAATTTAATTATAATTAAATTAACTATAATTTAATATTAAAAAAAATCCTTAGTGATGCCTTTTGTTGAAATATAAAACAACACAACTTTTCACCCATCAATTATTCAAAATATAAAAAAAAGATGAAAATACTAATGATAATTTTAATAATAAAAGAACAATAAAACTTTTATTATAAAAGTATAAAATTAGTGAAACCTTGAGGAACCTATTCTCTGTTTATTGTTTATTTGAAGTATGTATATACAATAGGGCTAAAATAAGAAAAAAGGTACACTTTTTTTTTCCTTTTTTATCAATATAACTATTGATTTTACCATTAAATTATACATTTAGATTTTTTCTTATTTAATCATTATTTATTATAGGTAAGTGCGGTTTTAAAGTTGTTATTAACACACTTTTATTCTTACTACTATATGACTATATAATTATAATAATAATAATTTATTTCCAGTAGACTACAAAATATATAGTATAGGATAAGTAAATTTAATATTAAAATTAAAAACTACAGATTAAATATTCAATTAAATAATAAATTACATACATACTAAAAAAAATATATTTATACAAATATACATTTAAAAGTTAAAATTGTAATATTCTAAAACGGTGTAAAAAGGGCTATCTAATAAAAGTCGTTTTATATCTGTTTTAAATTATTTCGTGCCTACACAACTTTTCAATGATTGCGGAAGATTTATTAAATAATTTAAGACTTGTGTAGTGTAGCCCTTTTTCCAATATTTTGTTTATTTTTCTTATTCTCATTTTTTTTTGTATTTTATAAAATATTTTTTTACATTGTTTATCCTTCGTCACTTGGTGGTAAGATGACTAATCTTACATTTTTTTAAATTAAAGCGAAACAAAATATAAAAATTTTATAAACTATTAATTGAACTACCACTTTCTAAATAAAAAAAAATATTTAAATCTGAAACCCTATTTTATACAAACCATCAAATGTTCGTCAACTTAGGGCTCCTTCCCTTACTTTTGTGCTCTATTTTGTTATACCTACTTTTTAATTGTGATGATTAAAAATTATATTTGCCCCAAATATATGGCTTTCCCATCCCAAATCTTGTGGGCACGATAACTTAAGAACGCTTTAAGCTAGAGACTTGAAATTTGGCATACAGGTATGTTACCAAAAGTTCTCGCTCGGGATTGTTTTTGGTAAATATTGGGGTGCGGCAAATGGGGAAAAATACATTTTTTCAGAAAAATTTGAAAGTTGCTATATATGGGTTTTTGAGGTTGCTGAAATTTAATCTGATAATAAAATTTTTCTAAATCCACCCCCTGAGGAGTGGGGGGTAGTTTTCGTGAAAATTGGTTTATTAAGGTTTTTATGGTTGCTGAAAGTGAATCTGATAATAAAAAATACATTTTACGGGCGGAGGTGAAAAATGGGAAAGCTCTTTTACTAGGCAGTGTATTTTTTCTTGGTAAGGACTTATTGGTAAAGCAATATCGATGGTCGCATTTTGAAAAATGACTGGATTAATAATTTATAAATTATGATTAAGTCTTAGCAAAAGAATTCGCTATTGTATGGGGTATTACAATTTAGTGTCCCTATTAGGTGCTGTCAAATTACCGGTGCATTGTTTGGTAATGGTTTTATTGAATCAAAAACTAGGTTAAAATATGTATGTGAAAAACACTTTCTCGAAAATATTTCAATATTATTTTTCGCTGAACCACTCACAATTCTTTTTTTTACTCCGGCTTAAACAATATTTATTATTAAATAATTTGGTATTTCACCTTTTCTAAGCAAAGTCTTGCGTTAGTATTTTTAATTGACTGTGTATTATTAAAAACTTAAAAAAGACGTGTTACAGAAAATTTCAGATCCCCTCTTTAATATTGTCAAATTTGCAATTTTGGCGAAGGCGCCACTACAGAAATATATCACGGTGTTCCTGAATTCATTTAATATTTAAAAGAATTGTCAAATCAAACAACCAGTGGGTATTGGTAGAGGTGGGTCTAAGCTATTCATAAATATCAATAGCTAAATCTCAGCAGATAATGGTTTTCGGAAGATACTGTTAAAGTCCTTGATGATGACCATGTTCAACAGAAACACATAAAATTATTATTCTTTCACTGATTTTATCTAATGAAAGCGCTAGAATCCGAATCCGTTAACAGAATTGTTCCTCTTAACTAGTCTATATTTGTTTATGTATTTTTGGGCGCTGAAAACGAACGTCAATAAAAAATCACAATGACCCCCAAAGGGCCTCGCTCCCTTCTAAGTAGTCAGATTTGGCTGGATTTTAGATATGTTATAGTTTCCAACATTCTAACTAAAAGTTTCTACGGGCATAACCCCAAAAGTCAACAGTTTAGGTGCTAGAGAATTTTGAAGATCTCGAGCCAGCCAATATTCTTTTTACTAGTTAAAAAAAAATGGGGAATCAGCGAACTTTTTCGCTTTCCAGCGCCCAAAATATAGTCTGGTGAAAAGTAATTGAGGTTGTATATTTTTTTGTTGGCCTGTGTTATTATTATCAGGTATTGATTTCATATCATCAATAATGACTCATTTTTCCTTTACATGAAATTTTTGAGTTAATTACTACTTAGTATATTGTATTACGGTACTTAACTAATGAAAAATTAATTGAACACAAAGTTTATAATTATTTTTTGACACCAAGACTAATGATACATCGTTATTGTACACGCGAGGTTAACGAAATATCACCTAAATTGCATTTAAAGAAATTTTTCTTAACGATTTTTACAGTAAAATAGTATAAATAGTTTTTTATATCCAAGGGAATAAACTGTCTGTTTTAGTCCTAGGTATAAACACTATTTTTTGCCAGACGAAATCATTATTTGGTTTGGACTTTCAATCAATACAATTTAAGTTCAGCTGTATAGAATTCATAGATTATAGGTTCTTGAAAATAATGTAAAGCATATTGACTTGAAAAAGTTTTTATTTTCGAAAAAAAAAATGTATAGTTAATATTATTACTATAGCCTATTATGTAGTATTTCAGTGGACCAGTTATACCAACATACATCATTCATAATATCTTGTGTTTCATTCATTATCCAACTAAACAAATTTGGTAGCCCTGATCTTTTTCCCGCTTTGTTGTCATGTTTATTTTGTATAGGTTTATTTTTTTGTGTGAAAATAATTACACGTGTCAATAATATTAATAAATAAAATAAAATAATGTGTAGGTAAAAGGTACTTAAAAATAAATAAGGTAAAATATGCGTATAAGCTGAGAAAAAAAAACAATTAAAAAATATTAAAATAATCAAAATACAAGTAAATATTAAAAATTATAAAATAAACATAAAAAACAAATAACGTTAAAGAAACATATATATCTAAGCGTCAATAAAGTCATTATTTAGGTATAAATAAGAAGATAACATAATATTCTATAAATATTATGCATCAAGTAATTAAAATTTTCCAGCAGAGTAACATAATTCATGGAAGAGACCCTAAAAATTGTTTATTCCTTGTATTTTACCAAGATCTTGCATTAAAATTGGCAAAGTCGCCCGCTTACGCATGCGCATTACATCAAATTTGCAAATTAAGAATGAAACATCAAGAAATTATTATCAATTAACTTTTTATCGGTAAGTAAGATTTCTTCTAAATACGAAACAACGGCAACAGTGTAAGATCTTTAATTTACTACATAATAGGCTATAGTAATAATGTTAACTATACATATACGAAATCTTGCATAATATTCCATTTAAGCTAGAGGCTGGGAGAAATGGGATAGTACCTATTTGAGGTGAATTGGGACATAAACTAAGTTATAGGTACAGGGATCAGCTGAAAACTTCATAATTCTTGCTGTTTTAGTAGTGCCAGTATTTAATTGTGGATTCGGCAAAGCAATATTGTAATATTACAATCACTACGTTTACACATAACTTCTGTTAGTTATAAATCCAGATAGCAGTCTGTATTTTTTATATCAAGTTGGTTTAGAGAAAGAGAGATTAAAACAGGAGTTATAAATCCCGGTAGTTATTTTAGACTAGCGTCTACGTCCCAAATTGAACTCGGTCTTTTGCGCTGTTGCCAAATTGTGCAATTTAATATATCTTTGATTTTTGGATGTTTTGGTGTTTTTTTTTGCAAAAACAACCTAAAACAAAGCAAAAAAACACGAAAACAACCAAAAACCAAAGATATATTAAATAGCACAATTTGGCAACAGCGCGAAAGACCGAGTTGAATGTGGGACGTTTAGTTTATTTTAGCCCTATGTGTAAGCGTGTTGTATAACTACCAAGTCTACCACTTACTTTAACACACATGGAAAAAAGTTATAGATTCCAGTCGACAATAATTTAAAATTAAATTAAAATTATCGGATAGGCCGTTTTTAATGCGCTTTAAATCATTTAAATAAAAGTTAATGACAATAAGAGTTAAGTTTTGCTTATATTTTTTAATAAAAAATAATAGGTCTTCAATTTTTTCACTTAGTTTTATAATTAATGATTATCCCTGGAAAAATGTAAATTATTTTTATTAAAAAATGTATATTTATAAAAATATTTGGTAATGTATTACTTATTCGAGAGATAATCATTAGAGATAAATATTATATTTCGTATCTATTATTAAAATATAATCAATCAATGTCTAATTTTATATTATATTATATTATATAGAAACAAAAAGTTAGTTTTATTAGTAATTTAATTTAGTTTCAATATTGAATTAAGAAGGGTTAATTGATTAATATTAATAATAAATTAACCCTACTAACATAATATATTAATATTCTTAGTTATTGATTAATATGTTTAATTTATAATAAATTAATCATGTAAATTTTAATATAAGTTTATATATTTTAATAATGCAAAAGAATATGTAAAATACCGTGCAATTATAAAGTGCCGAACACTTTTTAATGCAAAACTGGCCTTAGCGATGAGTAAAATGCCAGAAAGCTGTGTGCGTTTTACTGGCCACCGAGCTGTTGTACATAGCAATCACATGGGCTTGTCACGCACAACTCTAACAGAGGCGTGGCTTCAAACGAAGAGTATTATATTTTCAAACTGTTCGGTACTTTATAATCTCACTATTGTACATTTTTTAATGATTTGAAACAATTTATGAGGGTTTTACTCTCCGAACTTAGGGTTGATTGACACAATCATTAACTAACTAAGAATTTAACTAATAAAATGAACTTTGTCAAACAAAACTGATATTTCATTGGTAAAATTCTTAGTTAGTTTAGTTTTAATGCATGCGTAAATAAAACCATCCATTACTTAGGGCCACTTGCACTAACTTTTGGTCTGGGATTATCTCAGCTAAGCCGAGTTTAAGTTAAAAATGCTGCGTTTTGATTGATCGCCAGACAATTTAATCCAAGTTTAAAGTTAAATCATCATTGGTGCAAGTGGCCCTTATAGGCTCTAATTATGGGGCGTGCACAGACCTCTGATTATTTGTTAATTAGCTGCGTTAACATTAGATCATATATACATAGATATGGCATTAATGTTGATTTGTTTTATGTAGAACATATACAAAGCCAACTGTAAACAAACCACTATAGCGGTGAGGTTGCGAGGAGGTGAAGTATAACATATTTTTTAACTACTTTAGCGGTGGGTGGTGATCGAAAGCGGGAATTTGAAATCTACCTGGATTCAAGGCGCATCTAGGAGGCGCATCTAGGAGGATATATGATCTAATGCATTAACTCCTTTAGCTCCATTGTAACCTGACTTTCCAATATCTCGAAAACGTAAATATCCGTAAAAAATAAATACGCCATTTTGTTTTCCGCATTAAATTAAACAACTGTTGTCTGGCCTATTTTGTTCTAAAATGCATAGTATTCAAGATATTTAAAAGTTTCAGGTTAAAAAAGAAACACCCGGTATAGATATTTTTAGGTATAACAAAATCTACAACAATATCCACAGTTGGATATTTATATACGAGATAAGGGCGCACTGTGTTTTAGTGGTATTAATCTTAGTACTTTCGTTTAGAGCCTGGTAGGAGTCCGCATATCCCTGATTGGATATAATGGCTAATACGTTTATTGCGCAAAGTTTTAAATGTATCTCAAATTAATTTTCCATAAAATTATTAAAAAAGTCCCTATACCTTGAAAAAGAGTCCCTATAAATGGAAAACCGGCGGGCGCAGAAGGGGTCAAATCTTACCATAAATCAACTAATAATTAATTAATCTAATTTTATTATTTTAATAAAATATTACTTATTTCCTAAAGGAAATTGCTTCAGAAAATTTAAAATTATTTTAAAACGAAAATTAATGCATCCTGAAAAAAGCAAACAAATTAAAAAACAAATACTAAAGAAATTTCATTAATTTATTTTATTTTCCAATACGAGCTATTTTGCATAATTTTATTGCAAAATTATAAATTTTTATAGTCTTACAAATTTGTTCTACCTTCAAAAACCATTTTAGATTTAATCTTGAACAATTAAATGCAAATTTCTATGGATTTTTATAAAAATTATCGGTTATTTTTAGCCCTATTCTGCAGATCTGCGTGAGGTTATAAATTGATACCATACACAAATAAAAATAATATCTTAAACCAAATGAATATCATTTAAGCCAAGTGAATCTTAACTTTACACACTGTAAAAAGTAAACTGAATGTTGGAAATCGGAAGTTATTATCCTGTACACTTGTACTTTAATTTTTGCGAGGGGCTGACCGCGAGGAAATCTTTTGTACAAGTCAAAGGAACTCAGGAGGAACTCTGGAGGAACTCCGAGGAATTCTAGAGGAACTCTCGAGGAACTCCGAGGAACTCTGAGGAACTCTGGAGGAACTCCGAAGGAAGTCAGAGGAACTCTTTGCAAAAAGGAACTCTTTTGTACAAATTTCAGATGCGGTCAGAAACAATTATTATTTATTACCTATGCGGATCAACGTTTTTATTTTCAAACTAGATGAGCCGTTACAAACACCTTATCAAAACATCCTACCTTTGGGCGCCAATTTTTCTTTGAAGGGGCGCCAAGTTTGGTAGAAACCGTCAGGGGCAAAGCTTTTTTCCTGAAGGTAATTTTGGGGCGCCAATTTTTGCTTTTGAAGGGCTCCAAGTTTGGCAGAAACCGTCAGGGACAAAGCTTTCTTTTCCTGAAGGTAATTTTGTTTTTGGGCGCCAACTTGTCTGTTGTAGGGGTGCCAAGTTTGGTTGAAACCCTCAGGGACAAAGGTTTTTTTATGAAAGTATTTTTTTGGGCGCCAACTTCTTTGTTGTAGGGGCGCCAAGTTTGGTTGAAACCGTCCGGGAAAAAGCTTTTTTTTTGAGGGTGCCTTATTGGCAGTAGTGCTTGCACAGCGGTAATTTTTACGGCTTATTTGCCAAAAATTAAAAAATTACCCCTTCCAGAGAGGAACTCTTAAGGAACACAGGAGGAACTCCCAAGGAGCACTGGAGGAACTCCGAAGGAACTCTGAGGAACTCTTTGCAAAAAGGAACTCTTTTGTACAAATTTCAGACGCGGTCAGCCCCTCGAATTTTTGTTAAAAACACTCAACATTTCATGTCCGTCCTTAAATATTAAAGTACGTTACTTTAAAACTATAATGTTTTTAATAAAAATTAAAGTACATTTGTATAAGATCTTAACTTTATATCCATTTGTAACTAAATATTTAGTTACAAATGGATAGGAAGTTATGATCCTAAACAAATGTACTTTAAGTTTTGTTAAAAAGTGACGTGCTTTAATATTTAATTACAGACATGAAATGTTGCGTGTTTTTTACAATTGTATAGGATAATAATTTCCGATTTCAAAATTAAATTGGTAAATCCACTTTTGGACGAATTGTCGTTTTTGATACCATTCAAAAGAGGGCACTGAGTTACACCATCTGCAAAAAGAGTCAACTAACATTTTCCCAAATACATGATGCGTTTACCTGCTTACTTCACGTCCTTCAAACGCTAGTCTAAAAGCTGCTAACTCCGCCACTTCCAGCAATTATTGAAAAAATTTTCACGACACGAAAAAAAGACTGTAAAGTTTGGTCAAAATGAGTTAGCGAGTTAACACTCTAAGTCGACAATATTTTCTTTTCAAACAAAATTTTATTGTTTTGAATATAGTATATATTATAATTACTTAAATGATTTTTTCCCATAGTATAATATTTTAGGTTAGCTAGGTTTTTGCGGGTCTCGGGGGGTATTCAATTTAAAACTTATTTTCTTCAAATTTTGACGTTTCGACAGGAAATTTCCGTAGTTTTCGAATAAAATAAAATTTAAAGTTTCTCATTTTTCAACGTATACACATCTAAAAACATTCGGAAAATTCCTGTCGAAACGTCACAATTTGAAGAAAAGAAGTTCTTTAATTGAATACCCCAAAAACCTAATCTAAAATATATATTATAATGGAACAAAATATATCTAATTTAATCTTTTTTTTTATAAAGATATTATTTTTATGGGTGTAGGGATTCTAAAGGTAATCTTAACCTTTTGTAACCTTCGAGTTTATACATTTTTGATTAACTTTCGTTTAGACAATTGATAAATGTTAACATTTACATACTTTTAATTGAAATTTACTGTCTAGGTTGCACAGTGACGTATTTTCTCGATATATTTGGCTTAAGGCGTAATTATATCGTTCAGTTTTAAAAACGGGTTATGTCCATATTTTTTTTTTTTTTTTTTTTCGAGAAAATAGCTTAAAAAAATTGAAAACCCTAAAGAAGGAAACATAAACTCTTACCGTTTTTCTTGTTAGAGAAAAAATAAGATGCTGTACAAATATCCCTTTTAAAACTAAATGAAAAATTCGCATAATGTTTATAAAATGATTTTTATTTTAATAATCCTGGTGTCAACTTATAGATAGATAGATAGATAGATAGATAGATAGATAGATTTATTCTTGCTAAAAAAATTACAAACGTCAGAAAAAAATACAGTAGAATAAAAAATAAAACATAAAATATTAAAAGTCTAGATCATTGAAGTTATTATCTAAATATTCTTCAAGGCTATAGAATGCCTTTTTAATTAAATAAAATTTTATACGTTTTACAAAAACAGAAAATGACACACATCTAAAATTTGTAGGTAACACATTAAAAAAAATTTTTCACCACCAGCCTTAAACCACATCTTTATTACTGTTCCTTTCATTGGTAGAAATATTATTTTTCTACCTATGACGTCAGAGGTTCTAAAAATAATGAAATTGCACCATGGTTAATAATGAATTTTTATCCAGCTGTTTTGGCATCTGACGTTTCACTTTATTATTAAATCACATTGCTATTTACAAGTGTCTTTAGGCACCAAATTTATTTATTGCATGATACATTAAAAAATATTGACTAAATTAGTACCTATAAAACATGTTTTACAAAAAACACTTCGAAAAGTGAAAATCATTGGTCCATCATATTCAACCATAGATTATACAACCCATATATTACCGTAAGGTACAACCCCCATATATTGATTTTTGAGGCAATAGATTCTCCCTCACAGTTATCGCCTGTCCCCTTATTTCTGGGGGAGTACCAGAATCATCACTTTGCATTTCATTTTCCATTTTTATATATTTTATTACACTTAACACGGAAACACTTTCTAACTTAATAATTTTAGCAGATCACCAGAAAATTTCTGCCAGAAATGTCAAGTTATTCATTTGTTTTTTTAATGGCCGCGAACGGCCAGCGTGATATTTTAAATTTATAAGCTTTTTCATTAGATTTAAGTAGAATATCTAGATAAATAGCTAATTTATTGTACTAGTAGTGAAAAAAATACTATATTTTCCACGTGAGTGAAGATTTAACATTTTAGACCGCGTCTTGCGGGCTTCGCGCTAGCGCGCTCATCCCGCAATTTGACGCAGGTCAAAAATGTTAAACTTCTCTCACTTGGTAAATAATATACTATTATACAGTAGTAGTTAGGGCCAGTTTGGACTTTTTGACCTTTCCAGTCTTAATTGTGGTATACAAAGATCAGTCTTATTTCTCGTATTATGTGTTAAAGTTATACTTCTTTAAACAGATAGAAAATTCAATCACTGCAGAACTTCTAGCTGTCCCTTTTAACTTCAATGGTTTGGATAACTTTAAAATTACATCTCTTGCTAATAATACTTTTGTCGCTTGTAGTGGGAAATGAAAATGTCAGTTTTAATAAATTTTTCTTAGTTTTTTGATCGGTGATTTTCAATATTTTTAATTTGACATACTGTTTTTTGAGAAATGTCAAAATTACTTTTAGATAACCGCTTACTGAAAAAGCTAAATAATCCATTTAACGCTATCTGTAGCCTTTCGGAAAAATAATTATAAAAAATAAATTACAATTTTAAATTAAAGGTAAACACACAAAACTATTGAAGATAGACCATTTAACATAATACAGACGAAAAGTTATCATTTTTTAAATTTTGCTCTAATCCCCATGGGTCTAAAATAACCCCTTCAGAAAAAGCTTTCTTACTAAAATATATAATAATAATTTAAATAAATAAAATTATAAACCGAATCTTACATGTTTTGAGCCTATTTATTTCAAAGTAAGTACACGGAAAGAAATTAGTGGGCTCTGCGCTATACATTATAAGATATTTGGTAACAGTGGCAAATTATAGTGATTTAAGCTATAGATTATAAGGGACACAATAACTAATAATGTTAAAAATAAATTGAAAACGATTATATATATTACAGACACGATTATATTTATTACAGGCACTATTATAAATTTACAGAAATTTTATTATATTATAAAAATTATTAGCACGGACAATAATTAAATCTATTTAAGCTATAAATGCCATACTATTTGTTATATTTTATTATTCACTAAACAATTAAAGTATTTCATATAAATTTTTACACTGACTGCCATAATTGTAAGAGAAAGCCTTGTATTTATATAATAAGCGATTATAATTTGCTTGGTATGTGTGTTATAGCGCTCCTAGCTATAATTTTTTTTTTTCCGTGTAAAGATCGCTCAAACGGCAAAAAAGTTATAACGGTTTAAAAAGAGTCCGGTTTTTTTTGGGCCACCCTGTAGTTGTAGGCTTTATTTTGTAACATTATAAACATACGATGATGATTACAAAACTTCAATTAATTATTACAATTTGATATTTAATAAACTATTCTAATTTATTATTTAATACACTTATAGTTTATAAGTTACGTGGTATTGAAATGATAAATTAAAGTTTATATCGTGTACAAAGTTGTATAGTGCAAGAAACCGAAAATCCATTGTTTGAGGATACGATGTTGAGAAAGTAACACGACGATATATAATATACAGTTCCAGAAATAAGTTCGACAATTTTAAAGGTTGATTCTACATTAAAAAATATGAAAAAAAGTTCACAGTTTTTAATGTAACCTCGCAGTATTGTAAATTTTATTGGTACATTTCTTAGTTACTATTTTTAACTCTCAGAACTTGAAATTGCAGTTTTATCGAAACCGGTTGGCCCGGTGTTACAGAAAGAGTACATTTTTTATGTGTTTAACTAAATGATTCTATTTTAATGAGAAGATGTCAAAAAGTCTACGGATAAAAAAGTTTTGGGCGAAAATGTGACATCACCCCCCCATTTTGCACAATTAAAATTACATAAAATAATAGCCTTTGTTAATGTTAAGGCATGTGCAAAAATTTGTTACTGTGGTTCATAGAGTTCCAGAGCTAATACATAAAAACTACTTTTTAAATGTACCCATAAGAGTCGTAGCTCCCTTAGGGCCAAATTATCAATATGCTGTTAAAGTTCTTGTTAGTTACCCGATGGATAAATTTATTCTCCTGGTAAAGTTACAGTTAAATTTGTTTCAAATTATGAACATCAATTTAACTGGTAGGTACGTAACAAGCACTTACAATATGACAACGTCGCATTGCCGCGGCTAGCGTTCCTATTTTATGTGTGTGAATGTTTTAGGTTAGAATCAAAACAATAAGATTATTTGTGCAATAACAACAAAACAATAAGATTATCTGTGCAATAAGTAAAGGTAAGAATCATTTATACTTATAATCGTAATTCTACTTATTGAATCACTGCTTGGTTAAAATGTTTCAACTCTAGATTAATTGTGTTTTATACGCGTATTATTTTAATTGGGGCAAAAGAAATTGCTAATTAGCAACTAAAGTTGGTATTTGTTTACCAAACCATACTTGAATTTAGATACTTTTATAATTATCTAGACACCTTATCTGTGGAGATACTTCGAAAACCCAGATACCTTTTACTTTCTGCAGATAGTTTTAAAAGTTAGTTATTTCAATACAGCTTACTTTGAAGTATCTAGATACAAATGTACCAATGTAATTTGTTATCTATACCATTTTTGTTATATTATTATAATAATAATAACAAAGTTCTTTATTGCACAATGTACAAATGGCCATCGACCATAGTATATTATTATAAATAAAAAGAGCATTTATAATTGATAGCCTGTAATTGATTGATATATAATTTAATATATATGAAGGTACCAAGCTTAGTGATGTTCTAATAATAAACGGTTTATGGCCCTGATAGTAAGTTTATCATATTCTAGATATTAGGAAATAAAATGGATAAAGCAAAGAGAAGCAGAAGTTCTAATTTTTCGCCTAAAGACTCAAAAATATCGACAAATATATCTTCTAAGTTCATATTTAATCTCGCTTAAAATTTGACAAAAAGAAATTTTGAGGTTATCCTCATGTTAAACATACTAACAGGCAAAATAAGTGGCTGTTAAAATTATTCCTGTTAGCTAAAATTTATCCTCTTGTTATTGCTAACAAGACATTCAAAATAGTAATTTTTACGTTAACAACCAGATAACGCTAACAGCAACTTTAACAAGAGGTCGATAATTTGGCCCTAAGGGCTTATTTTCGGACCAACCTTTAAAGGAACTTTTTTTCATATTTTTTAATGAATAGCCTCGTATAAGCAAAAGCGTCGGCCAAAGCATTTTATGGTAATTTAATAAGAACTTTTTTGAGATAAGCCATTAAATATTAATCGTGATGGCATATTTACAAGCTTTTAACTATTTTTCGAAAAAATATCTTAATTTTGGTAAATTATTATAAATTTCTATTCTGTTCTTTTTAACGTTTAAAGATCTACGGTCTAGGATGCATAGAAAAAAATCAAGTAAAGCTTTTAATCATTTCAAAAACCAAGTAAAGCTTTTATACGTTTCCGCCATCTTTCCGTATGTTTTCTGAGTTTTAAAAGACCTAGGAAACATACGGAGAGATGGCGGAAATGTATATAGCCCAGGCTCTGAATTTTATTCAACTTTGTAAATTGGTTTCCTTTAAAGTTGTAAATAAATAAATACATAAATAAATAGGCTTATTTGGGGCTCTCCATAAGGCAGTTTTACTGGAAACCCTAATAAATAAATAAAATATATTTATGGTAAAGCATTATTGGCTTTCCATTGTATTTTTTTATACATATAATATTCTTCTATTTACGTAGTTATTATCGACTGCTTTGCATTCCAAGGTACATATAAAATTTCAATGTCAATATCTAAATTATGAGTTGTTGAATTAGCATCAAATATTAACAATTGAGAAGTGTCCAATCAAAAGTTAACACGTGCACAGTAACTACCCTGGTAGAAAAGTACACAAATCTAACTTAACATAACATTAGATTATTATTATTATTCTGTATATTTTTTATTTTTTTTAAATTTTTTTTTTTTTGGGTTTCAAAAGTCCAAATGGATATTTTCCAAGGTATTTTCGTCAAAATTTCTCTAAAAAAATCAATTTTTTTTTTAAATTACCAATTTCATGATGAAAAAACCTAAATTATTCTTTTAAACTAATTTTAATTAATATAAATAAAAATGTACAAAAAAAATCTTAAAAAATCGCAAAAAATCTAAACCTTAAAAAAATTGTTTAAAAAAAATAAAAAACATATAGTCCAATAGATCATTTTATTTTCTTTGAAATGATGTATCACACGACCCCCTTTCCATTAAAACAAACTCCCCCATACTAAAATATAGTTTATGTTGTCTTATTTAAGAGTTCTAAATTTGAAGTTGATATCTCAACTCGTTCAAACGTTAACAAGGAGGGTTACTTTTGGACCGCACTGTATTGTAAAATTTGCAAATTTGGCGAAGTCGCCACTACAGCCACTACTTTCTCAATCAACATTTCACTTAATGTGGGCATGCTAATAAGTTTTGGACAGGGTAATAAGTTTTGAATATGCTAATAAGTGTTGGAAGGACATTCTTCAATTATCGACCCTTTTAGAATTCTGGAGGTTTTATACAATTAAAATTGTTAAAAAAAATAACGTAATTAGTCTGAACTTTTATTGTAAAGAATAAAATCAATTAATAATTTTGCCTTGCCTCAAGGTTTTGATAAAATATTTATATTTTATTTCAGTATTTAAATATTCAAAGAAATTTACTAAAAAAAGATCTACTGCATCGAAAAATCTTCCAAGGTCATAAAAAAAAATTTGTGGGGCTTACCCAACGAACTAATAACTCTTCTAGGCATTTCATTCGTAAAAACTGACAAAAACATCGGCAACATAAACATTCATCTGCCTTACTCGCACATCTTTGTTCTAAGAGAGACAACAATACCAGTAACTGGTAATCGTTATTGTTCAGGCCTGAATATACCTACTATTTGTTTACAAACAAATCGAGATGTTGGCGATACTTTATTTTAACGGTATGCGTATTCTAGAAAGAAGAGTTATTAGTTCGTTGGGCTTACCAAATCTTTAAAATGAAAGTTTTGTTTCTGATAACCACAACAAGTTTTATTTTTCCCTTACCAGATTTGCGGTTGAAAAAAAACAAAAAAAATAATTGGTATGTATCGAGTAACCCCAACCAGATTGGTTTTCCATGTATAAATAAGTATTTATAAATACATTTAGTTAGTTTTTAATTAAATTCGAAATATGACTTCATGGATCGACGTGGAAAGGTGATAAAAGTACCTAGACTTTTAGAAGAGCAAAAGAATCAAGGAACTAACAACTCTTCTCTTTAGAATACGCATACCGTTAATATAAAGTATCGCCAACATCTCGGTTTGTTTGTAAACAAATAGTAGGTATATTCAGGCCCGAACACTAACAATTACCAGTAACTGGTATTGTTGTCTCTTGACAAATGTATATGTTGGCTAAGTTTTTCTCAGTTTTTACAAATGAAATGCCTATTCTAGAGAGAAGAGTTATTAGTTCGTTGAAAAGAATCTAAAATAATTACTATAGAAAAATCACATGAACACGGATTTTTTTTTTATTTTATTTGCGAATTAGTTGATATATATTTATTTATGTATTTATTTATTGGTGTAGATTCAGGTACAGAGTCATTGAGGGCTTCAAATAAGCTTTTGGACTGTTTGTTTGTTTGTTTGTTTGTTTGTTTGTTTAACCTCGTACTATTCTACTTAGTTAGGCATCCCCTAAGTCCACGACTTACCTTATATATTTATGAACCTACTTGCATTTTAAACCTAAATTTGTAATAATAATTTTATTCAAGACTTGCATGTGAAACAGTTGCGTTTTTTCATAAGAATTGGGTTACTAACTTAATGGTTAATATTATTAAGAAGGTAGAAGTACAAATAGCTAAATTATTTACATAAAATAAATAGATTTAAGTTATAAATGTTTAATATAACTTCGACCTTTTAAAGGTCAAGAATACAGATATAAATAATCGAAGTACCTATAATTATAGTTAATTATAATTAATGATTATAATAAAGTTATATAATTATATAAGACAGAAACTTCTAATTTTAATCAAAATAAACATTTGATTTTGAGCTTTTACTCGTGTGAACTATTTAGTGTTGGTTATTAGGGTTTGGGCTTTAATACAACCATAAACTTGGGTTTGCAAATTAAATTTGAAAATTGTATTCTAAGTCAAAGAATTTAATGTATACAGGGTTATTCAGAAATAAGGTACAAAATTTTAAAGGGTTGATTCTTGGTCGAAAAATATGAAGAAAGGTTTCTATAAAGGTTGGTCCGGAAATGAGTCCTAAAGGAGCTACGACCCTACGGTATATTTTAGTGGGAGATTAGCTCAGCGGTCTAAGGCATCGATATATATATATATGACACTGAGCTAATGATCGTGAGTTCAAACCTCACTGGCGCCGATTGTCTTTTTCAGTTAATTAATAATTGAAATTTGTCGAAGGCGTACTCCTTAGATATATTGGTTCGAAAGTCAATTAAATCCGGTGGTTCCCTCTACTACTAGCCCACACAAGTCCTGGACTTAGGGGATGCTTAATTAAGTAGAATAGTACGAGGTTAAAAATAAACATAAAAATAAAAAAAAAATAAACATATTGAAAAGTAGTTTTTTTTTAATATCTCTAAAACCCTAGAAATAGTAACGATTTTTTGCACATGTCTTAACAACTGGAACCCTAATAACCAATACTAAACAAAAATTAGAAATAGATATCGTACAGGTATACCAATAATTAAAAAAAAAACGTTGCATTAAAGAGAATAAAAATATATATATAAAATAAAATCATGTTGCGAGAAAATGTTCAATTAGAAGTTTGATTGTTTCTATTGGAAAAATATGTTTTAAAATATTTATAAATACTTAATAATAAATGTTTTCTAATGCTATATTATTTTCTTTTAACAAACTCTAATTCATTTAATACCATCTTATTTAAGTACCCTTTACCTATTAATTAAAATTAAATCAATTTTATTTTTTCAGGTTACTATGTCATATTTAGAAATTTACAACGAACAAATTAGGGATCTACTAAATACATCTTCAGGGTATTTAGAACTTAGAGAAGATACTAGGGGAAGAAATATACAAGTCTCTGGACTATCTGAAATTTCTACAACATCAACTGACGAAGTGAGTTCCAAAATTTTCTTAGCTATGTATCTGCATTTATCCCATGTTCCATAGGGCAGCTATACCATGTCCAGAATTTCTTTAATATAAAAATTCAAAAGAATTAGATAGCGCTAAGGGAACGTTCAAGTATTACGTAACGCAAAATGTACAAAAATTCATACACTTCATATCTCGGTTCTCGCGTTATTCAAGGCTGTAGAGATTTCACATTTTGGATCCCCCCCTAACAAACCCCCTATTAGGGGGAGTAGCCAAAATATGAAATCTCCATAATCTATAATAATGCGAGAACCGGGGTATGAAGTGTATGAATTTTTGTACAATTTGCGTTACGTAATACTTGAACGTTCCCTAAGGAGTCGGGCACAAGTTACGCAAGATTTTCAGAACGGACCGTGGGGTTGCGATGTTTTAACAAAAATGAAATACTCAAAAAAAACTTGTAATAGTTAATAACTACTAGTTATTACTTAATTTATATATTTTAGGTTATGCAACTGCTTCAAAAAGGTAACAAATCCCGGACCGTGGAACCCACAGCGATGAACAAAACATCATCCAGGTCTCATGCCTTGCTAAGCGTA
Organism: Brachypterus glaber; assembly: GCA_958510825.1. Classification (NCBI taxonomy): domain Eukaryota; kingdom Metazoa; phylum Arthropoda; class Insecta; order Coleoptera; family Kateretidae; genus Brachypterus; species Brachypterus glaber. Next base: position 36,886 of record CAUEHQ010000384.1, read on the forward strand.
AATGTAAAACATTCAATGCCTGTAGATAAAAAAGATCACTTACGCATGCGAATCAGACACGGAAAACTATTTATGATAGATCTAGCAGGCTCAGAAAGGGCAAATAAAACAAAAAATAGGGGTAAAAGGTTACAGGAAGGGGGACATATCAACAGATCTCTATTAGCCTTAGGTAACTGTATAAATGCATTAAGTGGAGGAGCTAGATATGTAAACTATAGAGATTCTAAGTTAACAAGGCTACTAAAAGACGCGTTAAGCGGAAATTGTAGAACCGTTATGATAGCTCATATAAGCCCAAGTTTAAACCTTCGCGACGAATCCAAAAACACTCTAATATACGCCGACAGAGCAAACAACATCAAAAACAAAGTAGAACGCAATGTTCTAGACGTATCATATCACGTGAACCAATATCAAACGGTGATAACCGAACTTCGAGACGAAATCTCCCGATTGCAAACGAAGATGAAGGAGGACCGACCGAGATCAGCCGATGTTAACCGAATGAATGCAGAGGAGAGAAGTAATGAAGTTAGAAATTTGAGGGAAAAGATTGTTGATACGTTTAAGAATCAAATGAAGTTGAGGAGGAAGTTGATGGAGATTGATTCGCATTTATTAGGATTAGGAATGGAGGCTGAAAGACAGCATTTGATAATTTCACATTGGGAATCTAGGAATAATAAATTGTACAAAAATAGTGTGAACGAATCAAGAGCTAGAACACAGCAAAGTTTAAGGTAAATCATCAATATTTATAGTATCAAAAAAATTGAGAGTAATTCATACCTGACTATATAAATACTAAGCTTTATATTATTATATAAATACAAAGCTTTGTCAAAATTGTGGTATTAAGTCACGTATGGATTACTCTCAATTTTTTGATACTATACTTTATATAAAGACATTATATTGCTTTATTATAAATTTGGAAACGCTTTGTCAAGATTGTGGTATTAAATCAGATATCAAACACTCTGAATGTTTTTGATATTATACTCTAACGCTGATATAAGTACATCTAATTTTATTTAGCTTTTTTAAGTTTGGCTTATAGTAAGTCAAACGCCTACTGCAAATTACAGGCCTGCAGAGGCTGACAAGTCACAAGTGCATAGAAGAGAGACACATGACACGCGTGCCTGGGTGCATGTTTTGTGTGCTCTTCCTCTATGCACACATACGTCAGCCACAGTCTTCTTGTTTTCTTATAGTTCTACATTTTCCAAAACGCACTGTATAGTACATATGCTGACATAATATGTAAACCAATCACCTATATTTAAATATCATCACTTTGGGCCATTATTGTTTTTTTATTTACAGAAGAAAAAAATTGGTATCAGTGGATGGCTTCCGGTCTGCCGGAAATGAAGAAGAACCAAAGGAAGGATCCGACGTCGAGGGAGAGACTGAGGGAGAACTAGCCGTACAAACAGCTTGGGGAGAGTTGGCTGATATTGAAAGGGAACAGGAGAGATGGTCTGAACTTAGAGGTCATATTGAGTTAAAATTGGAACAATGTCGACAACGAGGAGTTCAGTTGGAGGATGTAAGTTATTATTACTCTTTTATAGAGTTATGGGAATCACGAATATCCGTATTTATCATATTGCGGCCTGGATGTTGACTTTTAAAGCCTATATTTCGAATTTTAATAAAATCGAGCCAGAAGTAACGATATAAAGAACTAATCTTGACAATTTCCAGTGACTGCGGTCTAGAATTTCTTACATATAACCCTTATTACTGATTCTATTGAATTGAAATTTGACTAAGGCTTCTTTCAGCTTTTTGTTTTCCAGTAATTTTTTGTACAGACTAACATTAAAGATCCTTGAATATTTAAAATAGATTCCTTGCAACGCATGGAATCGAGTCAATTCTTAAGATTTGACTCAATTCATTTGAGTCATCAACGTATTACAACAAGTTCATTTGGTTAACTTTTAATTATTTTTTCCAGAAACTGCCCTCGTTGTTGTCTTCTGATGACGAGCGAGAAATTTTGGCTTTAATTTGTAGGGTACATGAACTTGAAGCTGACAAAATGGCGCTTCAATCAGAAAGATTAGTAAGACAGCATGAACTAAGACGAAGAGACCTTGTAATTTTAAGATACGATAGACAAAGACAACTTTGTGAGGAAATAATAACAAGACAACGGCACTTAATCGAAGGTAGGTTTATAATCTTTCAAAAAATTAAAATTTGTTAAATTTTTCTTCGAATAAATCTTCAGGAAGTTTAGTAGGGGAAAAGGGGGGAATGGCGGCCCCTAGGGTAATGGTGGCCATCGTATATCTCAGTTGTATATTCATTTTTCAATTTAAATACTAGATGATCCATCTACTCGTGAGTAGTTCATAATGTACCTGGAATGGGATCGACGCAAATCGGTAAAGTAGATTGTTATTAGAGATAATTGCAATTTGTCAAAGGCATGTAAACAAAATTAATTGAGCCTAATTAGTTACATTTTTGGTATATGTAGTATTAGTGTCTAGTGTAGTTTGGGACTATGCAACAGATTGATAATTAAATTCAGTTAATTTTGAGTTTTGGGTAAAAAATTGTAAACTTAAGTTTTGGGGTTATAACGGCCATATGTCTTGGGGTAATGCCGGCCGGCTACTCAGATAAGCCATATTTAAGTTTTGATATTGGAGATACCCCGAATTTATAAAAGGATGAGTGAACGAGCACAATGGACGTCTGAACAACTTAAGAAAAACTACGAAGGCTGAAATTGATGATAAAAATGACACGGCAATGAATCACGAACTATGTCTAATGTGTGGTGAGTTTGGTAAAGATGGTGTGCTATGGATATGCTGCATAAATTGTGTCTTATGGGCACAAAAAATTCACAAGCTTTGAAGGAAAAGTCTTTGTAATCTTTGTGTATATTTTTTTATGAATAGAGGTAATTCTGGCCTATGCCGTTCTTACCCCCAGGCTGCGAGTAATGACGGCCTTTGCAAGACTTCTTCAAAAAAATTGTAAAAAATTTGTATTTCAATTTAAATATTGTTTAAGAATATCGTTTTATACAGCATACTTTTAAGTTTCATTTAACACATTTCCATGGGAAAAAACATTAATAAAGCTAAAAATTACAAAGTGTCTTAGGCGGCCGCCATTTCTACTCTTTCTCCTAAATATTAATTTAATATATTTAATTTCTCCTAAATATTAATTTAATATATTTAATTTCAGAAGGTAAATTGCACTTACCTGGTGACTTGCAAGAATTGTACCAAATTTATCAACAAGAAATTCACGCAGCTACATATACGGATTTAAACCCACCACCTTCTGCTTTTGAACCTGACAAATTGCCTCCTATAAGCAAAATGTAAGTACTAATGTACCCTTTAGAGGAATCTGAATTATTAACGGATTCAAATCACGGCGGGCTTGAATCAACTTTCAAACAAAAGTCCTTGCACCGATGGGATTTTTTCATAAATATCTTCTACGGTGTCTCACAATATGAAAATAATCGGTAGAGGGATTCGTGAGACAAATCGAATTTCTTTTGTTTTTATATTATTTTCAGTGTATGTTTAAATTTTATTACGGATATCGAAAGAGTTTATTTATTTAAGAAATTTTGTAGAATATCTTTATTTTTAATTTTATTTGTTTCTAAATTATTTAAAACCTCATTTTTTAACCAAGTAACCTGTTGTAACCCGTTGTGATATTAAAAAATTTTAAAATAATTTAAAATTAGTTTAACGATATCTATAAAGTTTATGTTAGAAAATTATCACAAAATGGCTTTAGCTAATTTTAAATTATTTTTAAATTTTTAAATATCTCAACAGGTTACAACAGGATACTTGATTAAAAAATAAGTTTTGTCAATTTTGATTTTAAATAAATTTGGAAACAAATGACAATAAAAACAAAGATATTCTACAAAATTTCTTAAATAAATAAACTGTTTCGATATCCGTAATAAAAATTAAACATACACTGAAAAAAATATAAAAACAAATGAAATTGGATTTATCTCACGAATCCCTCTACCGATTATTTTCATATTGACAATAAATACTTCGGAGACATCGTAGAAGAGATCCCACCGGTGAAATATAAAAAAATTCAATTCAAAATTAAATACACTTTTATTTGTTCTGAATAATCTCTCTAAGAACTGCTCGTTTGGCGAATAAATTTTTAAATTCTTTGATAAATCTAAAAAGTCTCAGTAACATTTAAAGAAAGGATCCGGTCTTAATCCATTTTTAGTTATGACTCATAACTTGAGATGACGTAAGTATACAATTTTATGTCATCAAAAAATTCACTTTAATGATTGGCTTTAAACACACGTATTGCAAAACTATGTATAAAAATAACACAGAAAGTGATAAAGTGTTATCATAACACAAAAATTTCTTCAAAATATTTGTAATTTTGGCGCCGCGGCCCATGTATTTGTTTATTAAAATTAAAATTTCCTAGATATAGTGACCCTATGTTTCGAAGATCAACGACAACAGCCGAAATGAGTGGAAGTGATGGAAGTTGCCGATCCCCGAGTTCAGCCGATTCCGATGATTTATTGCCAAACGTTAGCGATTCAAGTGTTGACCGAGTTATGGGACACCCTGTAACCAGGCCAGGACTTGGAATGAAATTACCTCCTCTACCCGTTAGTCCACCAATTAGACTGGCTAGGAAAAGCACTGACAGGTAAAATACAAAGAAAAAATTCAACGAACTAATAACTCTTCTCTCTAGAATAGGCATTTCATTCGTTAAAACTGACAAAAACGTAGGCAACAAACATTCGTCTGTCTTACTCGCATATCTTTGTTCTAACAGAGACAACAATACCAGTTACTGGTAATTGTTATTATTCAGGCCTGAATATACCTACTATTTGTTTACAAACAAACCGAGATGTTGGCGATACTTTATTTTAACGGTATGCGTATTCTAGAAAGAAGAGTTATTAGTTCGATGAAAAAATTACATAATATTATTTGAATTATTCTTGTTCTTCTTCTTCTTTAAATCAATGGCCTTTTCATAGAATTTGGCCAGCTCAATATAAATTTGTTTATATTATTCTAGAAGATTGGGTCACTTGGTGAAGTGGTCTGGATAATTCCATACCCAGTCGTCTTTTTCATCTTAATGTATCCACAGATACGTTCTGTTGACAAGGCTGTTTTTTCTAATTTGTAATTATATTTGCGCATGCGTTAATATTTAAAAAAAATCTGTACGTATAAAAACTTCTTCACGTGTTAGTTGCTTCCAAATTAAAATTTATCAGCATTATAAATGATTAAAAAACATAAAATTCCATCCATTCCATACAATCACTATAAAATATATAAAAACAAATACAGGGCATATGTAAGATAGCAAATAAATAAATAAATAAATATACTAAAACACTTGATGCAATTAACGGATTACATAATTCTTGCCAAAAGTACATATTGCTCGTTTCACTGGTGAAAAGCAACTAATTATTATTTTTTTATTTTCTAGTGGCATGCGAAGAGCAGTGAGTGAAGACAGAATCAATGGTTCAAGATAAAATCATCCAGAAAAGAGTTTGTTCTAAGGTGAAAGGTTATTCGTATATATACTATGTTTACAAGAGACCCAACTATACATAGTTATTACTACCGTATTTATTAATACAATATTTAACTCCCGTGTAAACGCCATTTTCTGCGTTATTATCGAGTATTTATCAATCGCGCCTCCCGATTTGGGAGTTATTAATATATCCCTCTATCTCAGAGTTAATATTTGAGATTTAGCTGTGATAAAATACCGATATTACCAACATTAGTCGAAAAAAAAAACAAATTACCCATACACTTTAATATACAGGGTGATTCAGGAATAAGGTACAACATTTTAAGGGGTAATTCTAGGTCCAAAAATATGAAAAAAAGATTCTATTAAGGTTTTTGTTATAGATTACTGTATTTTCATTTGTCATTGCGATTAGGTTAAAAGCTTTTAAACTAATTGCACCGACAAACGAAAATATATCAATCTATATTAATGTGACGTTTTCCTTGACAGGAAACGCTGTATAGCAGCAAGTTTTCTAGTTTTTTTTTTTTTTTTGTGAATGTTGGAAATATTTTCGGTACTTATTTTGTTTTTGTGTAAACGCTCTGGATTTAATATTTAGTATAATTAGAAGTACCGTATTTCTACAGGTCTACGGTAGTTGTTTATCGTGTAAACGTAGATACCTTACATTAAAATTTATTTTTTTGATGATAAATTCATTCAAATTATATAAGTTTATCCATGCCCAGATGGACAGGTTCTATATACAGTATGGCAAACGTAGGCTGTTTTTATGCATTTTTTACTCAGCTGACCTGGCTTATCCCCATGAGGAATTATCCTCATGAGGATAAGCTGAAAAAAGGTAGATTTCTTTGTTCAATATACTAATTATTTTTAATATAGTTTTAAATACAATTTATTGTGAATTTCTGTATTATAGGATTTATTATGAAATATTGTAAAAAAATACTATACTGCCCTGCTACGCTAGAAAACATTAACTTCATTTGTCGCATAGCAGCGTTTTCATAATATTACATCAGAGTTGACGTCAAAACGTCGCTAGGCGACAAATGGAGTCACTGCTTTCTAGCGTAGTAGGGCAGTATAGGGGTCTAATGTGCAATAAAATAATCTTTTTTGTAAAATAATTTTTATTTCTTTGGTAAAATTATAATATAATTAGGTCTGGTATTATGTATCTAACTAGTAACAATATTTAATGTAAGATTAATTAAATAATTATTTTACGCTAAAATTAAAGACTAGTTATACTTAAATTTAAATAAAATGCTATATAAAGCAACACATTTTTTAAATAATACTGTTCACATTACAAAGAAAGGAAATACAATAAAATACAAGATCATATCGGAAAATAATATTAACAGGATTATACTATCCCAAGTTATTTACTTCTATTATTGTCGATATTATAAGCGCCGTATTAAGTTAAAATGTCAGTACCCTGTATATATATTTGCAGCGCATAATTCTGTGGATTTCAGTCTAAAACTCAATATTTTAAAAAAAAATATAGCATAGGTATAATCAATTACTACGTCTAAAAATTTAAATAATAGCATAGATAACGATAAATTGGTAAAAATATGTACTGCTACCTAATAAAATCTGCTAACTGAAAGAATAAAACGTCATTGCAATGCAAATAAGTCTATGAAAAGTCGCAGAGGAATTTTTTAAACCAACTGGCATCCTATAAAATTTATAAGGATGATTTAGGCCATAAAAGAGAATAAATAGGTATCCAATCAGCAAATTCTAAATATATATATAATATATTTATGATTTACAAAGCATAAACGAAGGACCAATAAAACAAATTAAAAATTAAAAATGCGACTGGAAATGCAATCCTTGATTTTTTATCAATCCAGTTGGCCACTTCATGAGGCGTCATAGTAGTCCAAGTAGGAGTGGGAGTAGTGGTGCCATCTTCAGGGATTGGAATCGTCGTGACGCTATCTTCACTTCCTATTAAATCATCTTGGCTCTGGGTGGTGATTTTTGGGACATTTAGAGAACTTGGAAAGCTCTAAAACAATCAAAAACACTTAAAATAATATTTTGTAAATACTACCTTTACAGTGTAGGTATACACCCTAGGATGTAAAAAATATTTATCTGTTAATTGCAATCAACGCTACTTACGTGTACAGTTAAATAGTTTTGTTGTGATATTTTATTTGTGTTTTCCCCATCCAATGAGGTACAAGACCTGGTTTTATATAAGCTATTATTCGATTCTGCCTTTCGTAAAGACTTTCTAGCCAGACTTGGTGTTAAAGCACCTTTTAAAATGTGCTTGCTGTTTTGTTTCTGTAGTTCGACATTTTTCCTAAAAAATTAATATAATCAATAAAGTTAAACTTTAAAATACAGATATGGTTATTAAATCATTTTCTCAGTTCTCTGGCCTGCAATATTTCAATAGTGATTATATTTTTGACGGTAAGTGCGTTTTTTTTCTAGTATACAGGCAACCCTGCTGAAAATGACGGGTCTGGTGCATAAACCGGACTTAAGCAGATGAAGTTCACCCGCTCAAGTCCGGTCTATGCAACATTTATACCCGCGCAGTTCCGTCATTTTCAATAGGGAAGGTCTTTACCCTTAACCCTTTGAGGACGGATACACTCATGAAAAATAAATATTTATTTTATTGAAACTATACTTTTTAACTCAAAAAAAGTTAAAAACGTCAAAAAATATTAATTAAAAAACTCAAAAATATCCAAAAATGGTAATCTAAAGTAAAGACCACTGCTGCAAGTACATATTTTTTAAAAAAAGACACTGAATATAAAAAATTTATTTAATTTTCATGACTATTATTCACTTTTCAGTTATCTTAAACTAAAAATATCAAACATATGAATAAACAAAACAGCAGCAAGTGTGTATTTACTGTGATTATTTAGTATCGGTTTCTGCAGAATTAGTGACGTCTGAAGATAGGATCTATTTTTTATTCTATAGTTGGCATCACTGGCTACATGATAACGTTACTCACTGGTTACCCATTGGTTACGACTAAGCTACAACGTTCATAAAAAATCATTTAAAGGTGGGATCAATATGGGACCACTAGTCCCCAAATGGTTAAGGGGCTGTCCATATATTACCTAGAGCAAATTTGCGTTACGTAATATATGGACAGCCTCTAGGGGTCAATGAGAAAATGAACCACATTTATTTTACATACTTTCTTCTCCAGATCACATTAACGAAAGCAAACTCCGCCATCGATAGGAAAATAAAACAAGCACATCCTAAAAACCAAATCTCATTTGCCTTGACATATGAAACTTTTGGTAGATTTTTAGTCAATCCTCCATTTAAAGTTATAAATGCCAACATGGTGGCAGTACCTAAAATAATAAATTTTTCTTAGTTTTGTTGCAGAACACGCTATCTGCCAATTTTTGTGATTATGTGACGTTGTTTAATTAATATTATAGGTGAGGTGAACAAACTACCCCAATTTTTTTTTTCGCAAGGTGATACCAAATTTTCACCATCCGGTATAGCAAATACACTGCCCATTTTCACCTCCGCGCGGGAAATGGATTTTTTTTTATTAGATTCACTTTCAGCAATTTTAAAAACTCCAATAATTCAATTTTCAAGAAAACTACCCCCCGCCCATTAGAGAGTAAAGTTAGAATTGTTCATTATCAGATTCACTTTCAGCAACCTCAAAAACCCCAAATATACAAATTTTCACGAAAACTACCCCCCGACCCTCAGAACGTGGAATTAGAAATATTTTATTACCAAATTCAGTTTCGCCAACCTCAAAAACCCCTATTTGCCAATTTTGACGCAAATATTGAAAATGTTTAAAAATATTTACCCCCTCACCTCCGTAGGGGTGAAAAAATTTTTATTATCGGATTTAATTTCAGCAACCTTAAAAACACCATACATAATATGTAATAGATAATATGTATTGCTATATTATAGAAATTTTCAAATTTTTGTAAGAAAATGTATTTTCCTCCTTTACCCCCTTGCCGCACCCCAATGTTCACCAAAAACAACCCTGAGCGAGAACTTTTGGAACATACCTGGATGCCAAATTTCAAGTCTCTAGCTCAAAGCGTTCTTAAGTTATCGTGTTGACAAGATTTCCCGGACAAACCGACCGATCGAGCGACAATTTTTTTGCACGAAATTTATTTATATCGACCTACAACGCAAAAATAAGCAAAAAAAAAATGAACATTTTTGCACGAATACAAGGCTTTCCCGAAGTTTTGAAAATTTTCAAAATGGCAAAGCAAAATATGTACGTACGTCTCATTTTATTGCAAAAAAGAGTTCAAAAGTTTTAAATTCTGAATTGAGTTACCTAAGGTTATTCTAGGAGGCGATGCATCTGCTTGTAACCAAAATGTAACCCAAGATGTTATTACCAATAAAACTGAGGGTAGAAAGTAGTCCATTATGTAGTATCCAACTTCGCGTCGTAATTTAAATTTAAAAATTACTGTGCTGTAATCCCCATCTAAAAAAAAATACATACAATTTTATTTACTTTGAAGCCGACCCCGGTAGCGCAATGGTTAGTGCGTTTGATTACGGATCCTGGGGTTGTGGGTTCGAGCCCCACATAGAGCATGGATGTATAGTGGTGTAAATAGTCGGTAGATGGAACTACGATGACTAACTGTAATGTGGGTTGCAGGTGAAACTGTAAAAACATGTCTGGGTGGATGCGAGTTCTGTTGAGGACCGTGCTTCGGAGGGCATGTAAAGATGGCGGTCCCGTCAATTAGGCCATAGCAGCGAAAAACGACGTTAAACAGTAAAACAAAACAAAAAACAAAATTTACTTTGAATTGTTCAAGAGTAATTGCAAGATTTAAATCTTACATAAACATACAATGGAGCTCTCTACAACTAGAATTATGAAACAAAAGACGTCTACCCTATCTCTATCTCATTTGTGCTACACTTTCCAGCCAACCAAATAAATACTGTATTTGTTTTTCATACAACAAATACAGTATTTATTTGGTTGGCCGGAAAGTGTAGCACTGAGCGGCACGAACGAACATAGCTAATGTGAATCTGTAGAATAAGATAATTCTACTAAAATTTAGATGGCGCCAGTAATTTCTTTAATAAAAATAATATAGTTACACTTTTCGCTCGGCCAAGTAAATATGGTATTTGTTCAACAAAGAACAAATACAGAATTTGTTTGGCTTGATGGAAGCGGGAGTGTATGTATGTATGTATGTAAAAAGTCTTCTATCCTTTTTGGGTAGATCTTTTGTCCCTGTCTAATCTAAAGGGAGAAATCGCCATTGTATGTTAATTCTTATTTTTTGGAAGATCTAAATGTTTTATGACGACTCGAGAAATCTTACTCAGTTCAGCAAAGAATCCTTACCCAAGTAATCCATTACATGGAACCTTATCGTCTAAGTTCGTGATTCTTACTAAACTTTGTTGTGTCAATCTATCTAGCTGCGTTTTAGAAAACTTGCCTAGAACCGCAGTTGGAGTAACTCTAGCTTACTTATTCCAGTAAGCTGACAAGAAATGCCAAAAATTAAGAACTCTATTTTGAAAAAGAAACATAAAGTCCATCGATTACAAAAAAGTAGATTAAAGTATAAAATAAAAAGATTAAAGTTCTCGAAATTCCACGTGGTCCGAAGTTTTAGAAAATTAGTGACATTTAAATATGAAAATGAACAAAATTTTGAAAACCTTTTGAATAATTTGAGACGAATGACTCCCGAACACAAGATAATTTATGTAAGAATGGTACAGAAAAAACTCGAAAAAAATAATAGGAAGGAACATTTTGCACAGTTTTGTATTTTTTCTATTTTGGCTATAATTTTCATTACTCTATTTCTTTATAAATTATAAAAAATAGTAAATAATTTATTACTAACTGTTACACAGGTCCACAAAAAAAATCAGTTAATATTAAGTAGGGAGCGAGTTCCCTTGGGGGTCAGTGAGATTTTTCATTGTCAAATTATGCATTAATAAATTAGGGGATATCGGGTTGGTTGAAATATTGGGCAAGTTGGCATTATGCAACTTTAGTTGAGATTATAGTTTAAACTTATATTATTTCTTGAAAAATATCTGTATTTGAGTACTTACTTAAGCCATCTCCTCCCGAGGACAGCAAAGAAGGTACAGTACTATTTAAAGTCCATTTTGCGTCCAAAACAAACTCAGTCAAGTGTAAATTTGGCGCAATGTTTACTGCATTTTGAGAATCCCAGCTTAATACCAAATTTGATACATTATACGTCCCTAAAAATTTAAAAAAATAAAAAAAGGACATGGCACAATTTATAGGTAATTTTGGCCCTCGGTGAAATTCGCTAAATTTTTTATATGTTTTAGTTTATACTTTTTTAAAAGGAATTAGGAACGTTTCAAGCACTTTGTATGTACAGTTTTTTTTCTATAAGGAAAATAAAAAAATATTTTTGCCCTACACTCCTCATAAAAATATTTTTCTAGTAGGCATTGTTTCGTTTGACAACTTGTCAGTGAAGGATATTCTGACGTATTTTTGAAGTTTTTTAGACTAAATTGTCAGTTTTATTGGGAAAAAGTAATGAAATACATATTGAAATTGAACAGAATAATTAAATAAGATGAAGAAAAGTGCAACAGAAATACTTCTTAAGGACTAAATTAGTGAAATACGTGAAATAAGTTATTTGCTAACCTGGTAAAAAGTACTAAAACGTATATAAAATTGAACTAAAGAATGAAATAAGAAGAAAAGCAGAATAGAAATACGTTTTAAGGGAATCGTTTGTAAAATAATAAGCGATTTTAATGCCGAAAGTGTATCCCTTATTTTTTGTACGGCAAAAAAAAACAATTATTTCCAAAATTCTACATATATGTCTATATTTCTTCTATAGAAGAAATTGAATATGTGTTTTTGTAATATAATGTACTGGAACCCATGTTAAAACTCCAGAACTTAATAAAATAATAAAATAAGAAGTAAAACAGAACAGAAAAACTAAGTTGAAAGTGAAATACTGTGTTTCTGCATAGAATAAATTATCCAATATAACTATCATACCGAGGGCTTCATAACAGGGCTGTATCAACCGTGTTAACATGTAGCAGATATGCCCCTTTGCTATGAAGCCCTCGATATAATTTAAAATATGAACACTAAAAAAAAGGATCCATGAATCAAGAAAATGCATCTTTCGATTATATTTTAAGCCAAATTCTCTTATTTTTGGACTAGCATTTCTTATGAACCTAATAACTGGCTCGGGTCTTTGAATGGAAATCCGCGCTCTTCATTTAAGATGTTAGCCTTAAAATAAGAGAATATGATGTTGTACTTATCAAAAGACATGTGTCCTTGATTCAATTTTTTTTCACAGTATTACATTAGGACATTTTCATAAAGAAATAAATAAAATGTTTTCATTTCCTCCCATTCGGGGCATCTGCTGTTGACCACCTTGACGGTTGCATACAAATTTACTTGAAAAAAGGCTCTAAAAGCCATGCTAAATTAATTTTATATTACTAATAATATATAAAAAAATTGACAGACATCAGTTTGACTTATACCAATCAAGCTTTTTTCTTAATCATTAAGCTAATTAAACTTATTTTTATGAGGAGTTTGGGGCAAAAATATTTTTTTATTTTCGTTATAGAAAAAAAACTGTACATACAAAGTGCTTGAAACGTTCCTAATTCCTTTTTAAAAAGCATAAACTAAAACATATAAAAAATTTAGCGAATTTCACCGAGGGCCAAAATTCCCTATAAATTGTGCCATGTCCTTTGTTAAGGACAAGGAAGATGTGAATAAACTGTTAAGCATTTTTGCCAAAAATTCCCTACTTGGGTAAACTATTTGCACAAAATAACTAGTTACTCTACCAGATAAATAGTAAAATATGGTTTAACTATTGAGATATCGACTTCAAATTTGGAACTCTTAAATAAAACAACTTAAACTATCTTTTAGCATATGTTTGATATTTTCAGCTCTTAAAGTGTGGGCAGGGGGGCATGGGGGACATTTTTTAAAATGGATCGTGTGATACAAAATTTTAAAGCTTATAAAATTCTCTATTTAAACTAACATTTTTAAATTTTTTAAAAATGTTGTTTAAGGTTTTGATTTTTCAATTTTTTGTGCTAAAACATTCGATTTTTTAAGTTTTTTTTTACAAATTTTTATTTATGTCAACTAAACTAAACTTAAAATTAGTTTAAAAGTATAATGAACATTTTTTTATGATGAAATTAGGCATTTTTAAAAAATTATTTCCTTTTTTTTAGAGGAATTTTGACATTAATACCCATTTTCAACCCCATTTTAAACCCATTTTTTTTTTAATTTAAAAATATGGAGTTAAATGGAGAATTTTATAAGCTTTAAATGATGTATTACACCACCCCCCTTTTCATTTAAAAAAATGTGCCCCCATACCCCCCTGCCCACATTTTAAGAGCTAAAAGTATTAAATATATGCTAAAAGATAGTTTAAGTTGTCTTATTTAAAAGTTCAAAATTTGAAGTTGATATCTCAACTGGTTCAAAAGTTAAGAGGGGGGGGGTGACTTTTGGACCGCTCTGTATAGCCGTCGTTGCCATAACCAATGGCATATTATACCATAAATGAGTTAAACTCGGCATCATTTCTTGCCATTAATTTATTAATAATAAATTATTATATTCTGTGCAATTCACATACACAGAGATGTAAGGTTATTAATTTATTTATTTATTTATTTATTTATTTAGTACAAACAGATATACATCCAAGTAGTACAATAAAAAGAAACATTACAAATATAAAACGTATCGTTAGAATATAATCTAAATAAAATAGGAATCTTAATTAATTAGTTGTTTGTTCTAAGAAGTCTTTTAAAAGAAAATAGGCTCGTGCAAAAAATGTCAATATAACAAGAATTTATATTTCTGGCCAATCTAGGTACACTACTAAAGTGACCGTAATTAGTTCTAGTAAACGGAACATGTAATAATAATGATGTAGGGTTATTAATAATAACACTGCCGCACATTAAATTCCGGACACCTAAAAAATTGACATTTTTTAAATTCAAATATTTCGAAAAGTAATTAATGGATTTGACTGATTCTTTTTTTGTTTGAAGCTTAAAAATTATCTACTTTTGTTTGTTTTAAGAATGATTAAATTTTTTTTTCCTATTAACAGCAACAAATAATGTACAGCTATGTTTTTACCCCATCTTCTAGGACTTGCATGGTACGCCACTGCAACTCTTTACCAAATTATTCAAGTCTTTCTTATTGCCGCAGTTTTAATGAATATTTTCTTTTTTATTTTTTTACATTTTTACTTCTGGTTTAGGAGATATCAGGATTTTCCTCGAAGTTGTCATTTTTTCAGTTAACTTAAAAAGTACACATGAATTTGATTGATGCTGTGCTTTAAATGTGAAGATTAACTGAGTTACGTTTTTCTTCTAATCAAGTTTATCAAAAACATAAATTGGGTTTTAAAAACCTGAGTAGAAGAAAAATTAGGGTCACTCCGTCCGACGGCAGTTCTGCGAAATCATCGTTAAGCCTCCGTCTGACGGCAATAAAAAGTTGTCCCGGGATGAAGAAACTTTAGAAGAAGAAGTAAAAAACATGAACGTAGAAGAAAAAGTAAAAACTGTACATACAAAGTGCTTGAAACGTTCCTAATTCCTTTTTAAAAAGCATAAACTAAAACATATAAAAAATTTAGCGAATTTCACCGAGGGCCAAAATTCCCTATAAATTGTGCCATGTCCTTTGTTAAGGACAAGGAAGATGTGAATAAACTGTTAAGCATTTTTGCCAAAAATTCCCTACTTGGGTAAACTATTTGCACAAAATAACTAGTTACTCTACCAGATAAATAGTAAAATATGGTTTAACTATTGAGATATCGACTTCAAATTTGGAACTCTTAAATAAAACAACTTAAACTATCTTTTAGCATATGTTTGATATTTTCAGCTCTTAAAGTGTGGGCAGGGGGGCATGGGGGACATTTTTTAAAATGGATCGTGTGATACAAAATTTTAAAGCTTATAAAATTCTCTATTTAAACTAACATTTTTAAATTTTTTAAAAATGTTGTTTAAGGTTTTGATTTTTCAATTTTTTGTGCTAAAACATTCGATTTTTTAAGTTTTTTTTTTACAAATTTTTATTTATGTCAACTAAACTAAACTTAAAATTAGTTTAAAAGTATAATGAACATTTTTTTATGATGAAATTAGGCATTTTTAAAAAATTATTTCCTTTTTTTTAGAGGAATTTTGACATTAATACCCATTTTCAACCCCATTTTAAACCAATTTTTTTTTTAATTTAAAAATATGGAGTTAAATGGAGAATTTTATAAGCTTTAAATGATGTATTACACCACCCCCCTTTTCATTTAAAAAAATGTGCCCCCATACCCCCCTGCCCACATTTTAAGAGCTAAAAGTATTAAATATATGCTAAAAGATAGTTTAAGTTGTCTTATTTAAAAGTTCAAAATTTGAAGTTGATATCTCAACTGGTTCAAAAGTTAAGAGGGGGGGGGGTGACTTTTGGACCGCTCTGTATAGCCGTCGTTGCCATAACCAATGGCATATTATACCATAAATGAGTTAAACTCGGCATCATTTCTTGCCATTAATTTATTAATAATAAATTATTATATTCTGTGCAATTCACATACACAGAGATGTAAGGTTATTAATTAATTTATTTATTTATTTATTTATTTAGTACAAACAGATATACATCCAAGTAGTACAATAAAAAGAAACATTACAAATATAAAACGTATCGTTAGAATATAATCTAAATAAAATAGGAATCTTAATTAATTAGTTGTTTGTTCTAAGAAGTCTTTTAAAAGAAAATAGGCTCGTGCAAAAAATGTCAATATAACAAGAATTTATATTTCTGGCCAATCTAGGTACACTACTAAAGTGACCGTAATTAGTTCTAGTAAACGGAACATGTAATAATAATGATGTAGGGTTATTAATAATAACACTGCCGCACATTAAATTCCGGACACCTAAAAAATTGACATTTTTTAAATTCAAATATTTCGAAAAGTAATTAATGGATTTGACTGATTCTTTTTTTGTTTGAAGCTTAAAAATTATCTACTTTTGTTTGTTTTAAGAATGATTAAATTTTTTTTTCCTATTAACAGCAACAAATAATGTACAGCTATGTTTTTACCCCATCTTCTAGGACTTGCATGGTACGCCACTGCAACTCTTTACCAAATTATTCAAGTCTTTCTTATTGCCGCAGTTTTAATGAATATTTTCTTTTTTATTTTTTTACATTTTTACTTCTGGTTTAGGAGATATCAGGATTTTCCTCGAAGTTGTCATTTTTTCAGTTAACTTAAAAAGTACACATGAATTTGATTGATGCTGTGCTTTAAATGTGAAGATTAACTGAGTTACGTTTTTCTTCTAATCAAGTTTATCAAAAACATAAATTGGGTTTTAAAAACCTGAGTAGAAGAAAAATTAGGGTCACTCCGTCCGACGGCAGTTCTGCGAAATCATCGTTAAGCCTCCGTCTGACGGCAATAAAAAGTTGTCCCGGGATGAAGAAACTTTAGAAGAAGAAGTAAAAAACATGAACGTAGAAGAAAAAGTAAAATACATGAGCTTCAAATAAAAAACTCTGCTGATTTAGTACTTTTTGAGTTGACTGAAAAAAAGACAACTTTCAGGAAAATCCTAATATCTCCTAAACCAGAAGAAAAAAAGTAAAAAAATAAAAAAGAAAATATTCATTAAAACTGCGGCAATAAGAAAGAATTTAATAATTTGATAAACAGTCGCAGTGGAGTACCATGCAAGTCCTACAAGATGATGTAAGAAACATAGTTGTACATTATTTGTTGCTGTTAATACGAAAAAAAAATTAATCATTCTTAAAACAAACAAAAGTAGAGAATGTTTAAGCTTTAAAACTAAAAAAGAATTAGACAAATCCATTAATTAGTTTTCGAAATATTTGAATTTAAAAAATGACAATTTTTTAGGTGTCCGGAATTTAATGTGCATTAGGAGTGTGGTGTAGGTATGTACCTATCAACTTTAAAGTTAATAATTTTTTGATACACTTACAACTAACCCATTTTAACTCGCATATCTGCGAATCAAATGGAAACTTTTTCAGATTCATCCAACAATAAAATGTCGCCGTCATTCTATACGAATAGGTCACATCTCCATTGGGTGTTATCGCTATAAAAATGTCTTTTCCATCCAATCCCATCAGGGAAGAATCCCTTTCGTTTTTGATGATCAAATGAGGAACCCATATTTTATCGCTTAACGGTTCTTCTCCTAAGATATTGTTTCTGGTTCGCGATAAATTTTTGAACATTAAACGGCTGTCCTTGTATCTTAGTTGGACCAAGATATGAGATTTAAATTGCTAAAAATTATAATATTCCTGATAGCAAAAATGTTCTAAGAATATTCTATAGAAGTATTCTTTCTTTATAGAACGCTCTTTAAACGTTCTAAGAATATTCTTAAAATGTTCTAATATTCTTAAAACGAAATGTTTCATTTTTAACTAACCAGATCGATATTTTTAAATAGACCTTGTGGATTTTTTGAGAGCACGAATTAAATTAAATTTAATATTATAGTAAATTGAATTTAATTCGTATAATACCTAAACGTCCCTGGTAGAAAAGTACACAAATCTAACTTAAAATAACATTAGGTTAGTGACATTTTTATGTTTAGTGTCAAACGTTATACAAAAACGTTATAAAATATATACATCTAACCTTAAAAACTAACGTCTGACAAAAACGTTATGACATACATAAATCTAACCTTAAAAACTAACGTTTGACAAAAACGTTATAAAATACATAAATCTAACGTTAGTTTCCCAACTAAATTCTAACCTTTTTCTAACCTTATTCTTACTAAATATTTTTTAAATTTCCATTAATAATACGTAAGCTATAGTACAAAATACTCATTTCAGACAGCTAGGTTTGATAATTATTTATTATTTCTATAATAAGTTTAAAAGTCAAAATTATAGTAAGTCTGGCAACGCTGTATTAGAATTGAAAAATTCTGAATGTATAAATAAATATTAACTAACTAAATATAACGTTTTTCTGAGAGGTAAACGTATTTATCGAAGTATAACAGCATATTACACGAAAAATATTTAGGGCCACCTAAAAAGATGGCGATTTTATAAATAAATGTAACGAAATTATGTTTAAAAATATTATGATTGCTAAAATATATTAAGATTTATTTATATGGATAAATTTGTCTCTAGCTGACATTTTATGATGCAGGTAGAAATTTCCTAGTTGGCCACGCCCCAAAAGTTAGAAATTAAACGTACTTATAACGTATTGCTAACTTAAAAATCTTACGTTAGATTAACGTTTGTAACTAACGTTTGATTCTAACGTTAAAAAGCGGGACATTCGCACATATTTTATAACGTACTTTTATACAGTTTTCTAACGTTAGAAAAACGTTATTCTAACGTTAAATTTCTACTAGGGGTATTCAACACAGTTTACTTTTTTAAGTTTATACAAGTTTATATTCCGTAAGTATAAAAATTAAAAAACCTGCAGATTTTAAATTTTTAAACATGCGGATTTTTCCAATATTGGAAAAGCTGCATATTTATATTTTAAGAAAATTAATAAAAAATCAACACTTGAACTATTTGCATGCATATATCACATTTTATTAATGAATAAATCTTACATTAAATGTAGTTATAAATTCATTCATTCGAGATATATTTACAACTGTTGTATAATAAATCAGTGGCTCTTAAGTTAAAAAATATATATTTTTTGGTTTATTTTTTTATATGTCAAGTTATAAAAGACCTTCATTTTAAGATTAATTAGTGGACTGTATTCACCAAAAAATAGTTAATTAGGAGTTAAAAAACGATGAAACTGATGAAAATACAGAAAAGCTCATAAATGAAGAAAAATGGAATATAAAATATTAGAATGGATGCCAATTGGCCATTAACATTGTCAGTAAAAATGTTACGTAACACATAAAAAATTATAAACTTATAAAATGTTTATTGGATCACGTTTTTAACAATGATCTAGGCTTAAAGAGACGGATTCCTTGCAAATTTTATTGCACACGGCGTGGTTAACAGTTAACTAAATTCTCTCAACAAAAACAATTAGAGATGGAAAACCATAGTCAATAACCGGTTTTCGGTTAACCGGTTGCGGAAATTACATCAGACCGGTTTTGGGTTAAAACACGGAAGCAATAACCGGTTAAAAACCGGTTTAAACCATAAAGTAAAATTTCCTTTCATTTTTTTTTACTTTTTGTAAAATGTTATGTAACAAATAGGGAGGGGGGGTGGGGGGTTCTCGAAAATGTTATGCCGCGTTACATGGGGGGGGGGTGGGGGTCAAAAATGGCCAAATTTTGCGTTACGTAATACTTGAACGCTCCCATACGTACAGATATGAAACATGTCCAAAAACATTACTTGTTAAAAAAAAAAGTTAACGAGGGGCTGACTGCGTCTGAAATTTGTACAAAAGAGTTCCTTTTTGCAAAGAGTTCCCCTTGCGACCTTCAACTTACTCTGGAAACACTCTGGAAACAGAGTCAGAGTGAAAACATTCTGCTGCCAACGTGTTTCCAGAGTGGTTTTGTGCCATTTTGTCAGAGTTGAATCAGAGTGGTTCCAGGCTTGATTCACAGTAGATCCAAAGTGGGTTTGGACTTTTTTTTTTTTTAATCAGAGCGTTTTCAGAGTGTTTTGGTTTGGACTTTTTTTTTTCGAAAAAAAAAAAAGTCCAAACGAAAACACTCTGAAAACGCTCTGATTTTACTCTGGGAACGTTATGGATAAAGGGCACAAATACACTCTGGAAATACTCTGGTAACAGCATGATTACAAAATGTTATTAGAATGTTTCCAGAGTTTTTTCAGCGTGATTGTAAAGTCGCAAGGGTCCTCAGAGTTCATTCGGAGTTCCTCGGAGTTCGTCCGGAGTTCCTCAAGAGTTCCTCCTGAGTTCCTTTGGCTTGTACAAAAGATTTCCTCGCGGTCAGCCCCTCGGAAGTTAACTTTTTAATATTATACTATTGAGGGACTTTTTTATTTTTATTTGAGATTATGCTTTTTTTTTAACTATAACGAATTTTCCATTTCATAGGAAATTATTTCTTATAAAAAAGTTTATTTTTAGATCCACTCAAGGCCGTAACCAGGGAAGAGAGAATTTAGTATTTTTTTTTTATTACTATATATTTTAATTGTTGCTCTTGGCAAAAATGGGCCATAATGACCTAGTTGCCTGGCTTACAGCCTCCTCACCCTTACTACTACGTAATATTACAAATTTTGCATGCGCTTGCATGATTCCATCCATTTCAGAAAGATGCTTTAATTACAGAAGTAATTTTCTTTGTTAAAATGTCGAAAACCCTTTAACATTTCCGTATACAAGATTCAAGATGGCCTTGATAAAACCGATTATTTGCAAGGCTGAGTATTTACAGAATATATTTTCACTGGGGGTCTTCATAGAGGGTAATAACTAAATCCTAAGGGGGTCTGTAGTGAGATTTTTTCGGAAAATTAAAAAATATTTTTTTATATTTTCTGTTAGAAAATACTCTTAGAAATATATAAAAACTTATTTGGATGTTGTGCAAGACCCTTTTTTACAGATTTTCGGAGGAAAATCTTTAAACGCGTTTTTCTTGAAACAAATTTTTTTGACCTGGCGTAGGTGATTTTGAAAAATCTACTAAACCGATCTACTTCAAATTTTAACTGCTTGCTCTTCGTACGTGTCCCTATCGCAGGAACTAGAATTATAATTTTTTTTAAACAATTATAAAGGTTATAAACAATTAAAGTTGAAAAAAAATGTCAAAATATTCTATAAAGTCCGCCATTTTGTTATTTTTTCATAAAAAAATATAATTCTAGTTCCTGCGATAACCAGTAACATAATTAACAAGAATCCATTTCGTTTTTTGTTTTCAGATTACCTGGAGTCTAGAAATCACCTACGCCAGCAAAAAAAGTCATCGTGTTCACGCCGCCATTTTTAAAAAAGTTCTGATAAAAAAAAATTGTTGTAAATTTCAAACTATATATTTTATGTATAAGAAAGCCCTACAATAAAATACAATTTTTTCTACGAAAAAAAAAAATCTTTAAAAAAAAGGTCGATTTCACCAGCAACTTAAGTCGCTAAAAAATATTTCTTGTCCGCAATTTAGTAACTGATAATTTTTCTCGTGGTATATGGGACAACTAGAATATTGGTTGATAGTAACGAACTAATAACTCTTCTTTCTAGAATACGCATACCGTCAAAATAAAGTATCGCCAACATCTTGGTTTGTTTGTAAACAAATAGTAGGTATATTCAGACCTGAACAATAACAATTACCAGTAACTGGTATGGTTGTCTCTGTTAGAACAAAGATATGCGAGTAAGATAGACGAATGTTTATGTTGCCGACGTTTTTGTCAGTTTTTACGAATGAAATGCCTATTCTAGAGAGAAGAGTTATTAGTTCGTTATTGGATAGGCAGCAGTAAAATTTGCATCCTACCACCATGATGCGAAAACTGTGGACAGCGCTGTTTCGTCCTTATTTATACGCTTCAGCACAGTATACTCCCACAGGCGTAGAAAATCCAAACAAATCCGGCGATGCACTATGGTCCGGGAAGCCCTCATTTTTGGCATTTATTCGACTTAAAATTAAGACTTAAAAACTATCTTTATAATTATGGATAGTTAAACTATGTTTAGCATAAATAAACTAATGAATTAATGAAAAAAATGCATTAACGAATTAATGAAAAAAGCACAAGAAACACTAAAATAAAAATTATATTATACAGGTGTTTTTTTTTTACCTGAAACATTCAAATATCTCGAATACTATGCATTTTAGAAAAAAAAATATCGGACTTTTTTTTTGTTTATTTTAATGGTGGAAACAAAATGGCGTATTTATTTTTTACGGATATTTACGTTTTCAAGGTCATTTCAAGGTCAACTTTGTTTTTTTAAGTACAAACATATATTTTTTACTGTTATTTTTATCCCCTCAAAAAAATAAAAATCTTTTGTAAAAAACTTTTTTTTGATCGGACTTTGGGTTGCAGAGATAACACAGCCACACAAAATTAAAAAAGTTACATCTCCGACGAACTTGACTAGTCAATCCCTCTATATTTTGAGCCGCTGAATCCGAATCTGAGGTCTGAATTTGAAAGTTAGCTCCAATTTTCAACAGAACCTCAAAAAACGTACTTTTCGCAATGATATGATATGTTTTTTGAAGTTATGGTAAAAATGAGAGCTAACTTTTAAATTTCGACCTCAGATTCGGATTCAGCGGCTCAAAATAAATAGAAATTGACTAGTCCAAACAAATCCGGCGATGCACTATGGTCCGGGAAGCCCTCATTTTTGGCATTTATTCGACTTAAAATTAAGACTTAAAAACTATCTTTATAATTATGGATAGTTAAACTATGTTTAGCATAAATAAACTAATGAATTAATGAAAAAAATGCATTAACGAATTAATGAAAAAAGCACAAGAAACACTAAAATAAAAATTATATTATACAGGTGTTTTTTTTTTTTAACCTGAAACATTCAAATATCTCGAATACTATGCATTTTAGAAAAAAAAAATATCGGACTTTTTTTTTGTTTATTTTAATGGTGGAAACAAAATGGCGTATTTATTTTTTACGGATATTTACGTTTTCAAGGTCATTTCAAGGTCAACTTTGTTTTTTTAACTACAAACATATATTTTTTACTGTTATTTTTATCCCCTCAAAAAAATAAAAATCTTTTGTAAAAAACTTTTTTTTGATCGGACTTTGGGTTGCAGAGATAACACAACCACACAAAATTAAAAAAGTTACATCTCCGACAGTCAATCCCTCTATATTTTGAGCCGCTGAATCCGAATCTGAGGTCTGAATTTGAAAGTTAGCTCCAATTTTCAACAGAACCTCAAAAAACGTACTTTTCGCAATGATATGATATGTTTTTTGAAGTTATGGTAAAAATGAGAGCTAACTTTTAAATTTCGACCTCAGATTCGGATTCAGCGGCTCAAAATAAATAGAAATTGACTAGTCAGGTCCCTCGGAGATGCAACTTTTTTAATTTTGTGTGGCTGTCTTATCTCTGCAACTAGAAGTCCGATCAAAAATGTTTTTTACAAAAGATTTTTATTTTTTTGAGGGGAATTAAATAACAGTAAAAAAATATATGTTTGTAGTTAAAAAACAAAGTTGACCTTGAAATGACCTTGAAAACGTAAATATATGTAAAAAATAAATACGCCATTTTGTTTCCACTATTAAAATAAACAAATTTTGTCCGATACTTTTTTTCTAAAATGCATAGTATTCGAGATATTTGAAAGTTTCAGGTTAAAAATACACCTGGTATACCTATATACTAATTCGGTCCTAAAAACTTTATTTAGATTTTTAGAATGATAAACAGTAATTGTTTTATATCAATCATTTATATCAATCATTTATATCAATCATTATAATTGCGACAATAAAATATAGCATAATAGTCTTTCTACGCTATAATTGTTTTATTGCAAATCGTTATGCGAAATTGATCCTCAGTTCAATAAATTTAATTAGTTATTTAAATTAAAATAATAATTGTAAAACAACAATACAGTTCGTGCTTCAATAACTTGCTAATATTAATAATAATGATAAATTCTTTTATTTAAAGTTATTAATTCATAACCTTCTTGATATTAATTTCCTTGGAATTAATAAATGAAGCGTTTCTCCTGATGAAATGTAACATGATCATCAAATTAACAATTTTATAGAAAGAAGATAATGCTTCAATAATTTTTTAAGAATAATTTTACAATGACTTCTCCAATATATGTCTTCCGACCACTTATTTTAAAGGAAATTTAATTACCTATTTAAATCTACAATCAAATAAATAAAAAAAAAAAACAGGAAAAAAATTTAAAAAAAAACATTCAGAAAAAAAAATTAAAACAAAAATAAAATACTAGCGTTATGGATGTTTAAACAAATATATAAAAACGTAAAATACTTACAAGGTTGTCAGAAGACTCAATATGTCTCATATCAATCTGCATAGAAACTGCCAAAGGTCCATCACTTGGTGGTTTGATTAACCTGTCATATCTGCAACTATCTGTTAATTTCTTCGTAAATTCTTCCTGCGTCAACTTATCTAAATCCGGTATCAAACTTAGTTCTGGACAAGGATCGAATTTGACATGAGGCTTAAGTGGTACAACATTTGTTATCTTTTGATCAAGACCGTCATTTTTCTTTTCTGTTTCTGCTGGTTTGACAGGATTTTCATTTATTTCTTTTACTTTGCCAGTTGACGTTTCTATTTTGTCAGGATCTACATTTGTTTCTCGTACTTTGCCAGTTGACGTTTCTATTTTATCAAGATCTTCATTTGTTTCTCGTACTTTGCCAGTTGACGTTTCTATTTTATCAAGATCTTCATTTGTTTCTCGTACTTTGCCAGTTGACGTTTCTATTTTATCAAGATCTTCATTTGTTTCTCGTACTTTGCCAGTTGATGTTTCTATTTTATTAAGATCTTCATTTGTTTCTCGTACTTTGCCAGTTGATGTTTCTATTCTGTCAAAATA
Source organism: Brachypterus glaber (assembly GCA_958510825.1). Taxonomy (NCBI): domain Eukaryota; kingdom Metazoa; phylum Arthropoda; class Insecta; order Coleoptera; family Kateretidae; genus Brachypterus; species Brachypterus glaber. The sequence continues at coordinate 62,227 of CAUEHQ010000384.1, forward strand.
TTCGCTTACTTCACGCACTTTACCAGTTGATGTTTCTATGTTGATATGATAGTCGGTTGTTTCTTGTGCTTTGAAAGTTGATTTTTCTAATTTGACAGGATTATCACTTGTTTCTTGTACTTTGACAGTTGAAGATTGTTCAGCGTTATTGTTGGGTAAAATTTTTTGAATTGAAGAGGTTGGGATTGATTTTTCTGTTGGTTTACTAGGAAGCGTTGTGATGTTGATTGTTAAACTGAAATAAAGACAAAAGATTTGTCATAACAACGAACTATAGCTTAGTATAGTAGCCGCCACATTTATAGTAGAATTTGAAACAGATTAATGTGAGACAGGGACGTAATTAAATATTATTATATTAAACTAGGGGGGTACCCTCTGCTCGCTTCGCTCACTAACCCCCGGGTTTAATAAAAGTTGACAGAGGATAAAAGGGAGACAGAGGATAAAAGGGAGAGGAAAAAACTATATTATATAATAGACCGATACGTATTTATCCTATATAGCTCAATGCACAGAACACAAATAAAACAAATAAAGCCGATCCAGTAAATATATATATATTGTTATAAATGCCTTATGGGTGTGGCTAAATCTTGTGTGAATTTCATGAAATATGATTGGATAGGGTAGAACCTTAGTTGGCTGGAATCAGTCAACGTAGACTCGATAAAAATACATTAGTTTAAAGGAGTCTTAAATTATGAAACGTCCCGATTGGACGAACAGTTTGACATGCACCACAAAAAATAAACGCTGCTAAAAAAATTCTCACAACCAAATAATTTAATTGGCTATATCTAAATAAATCTAAATTATTTTTTTATCAGTATAGTACAGATTATGTAGTACAGAACCAATTTTAAAATTACATTTCTAGGAGATTGTTCAGGTTTTTTTTTAGTTTTTCTACACTCCCCAAAAAGGTTTGTTTATTGATGAACAAAAATCGAAAAATTCAATTTAAAATTTATACCAAAGAAAAGTATTTCCCATTTAATATATTGTCTAATAATATTTTATTCCAATTATTATTATAACCGACATTTAAAATTTCCAAATCTTTTATTTACCCAATTAAAAATTAATATAATTCATTATTAGATCCAATGGAGATTTCTCCCGTTAGATTAGACAGGGACAAAAGTTCTACCCAAAAAGGATAAAACATACACTACCACTTACACCCAACCAAACAAATTCTGTATTTGTTCTTTGTGGAACAAATACAATATTTACTTGGTCGGGCGAAAAGTGAAACTATATTTTTATTAAAGAAATTACTGGCGCCATCTAAATTTTAGTAGAATTATCTTATTCTACAGATTTACATTAGCTACGTTCGTGCCGCTTAGTGCTACACTTTCCGGCCAACCAAATAAATACTGTATTTGTTGTATGAAAAACAAATACAGTATTTATCTAGTTGTAGAGAGCTCCATTAAATAATTGTAACAATGTTTATTTTAACTAATAAAATTTTTATTCCAATGAATGTATTTTCCAAAGCTATTATTTTCCAATAGTCAATTTTCCAAAAACACCAGAAGAATGTGCGCCAGATGGCGCTAGCAATCCATTATTTACAACCTCAGATAAATGAAGGAGATAGACCAGGAACGCGGGAAAAAGTACCATTTTGCAATTCCTTATTATATAATAATCCACAAAAACAATAAATATCTCATTTTCCACTCCAAATAATAGTATTTATATTTTATACTGGTTCCTCTCATGGAAATTTGATAATTTGATAATATGCTAGCTATATTAAACGTTAACAAACTGTAGTAAATGTCAGCAGTGTATCTCCTTCATTTGTCTGAGGTTGTAAATAATGGATTACTAGCGCCATCTGGCGCAAATTCTTCTGGTGTCTTTGGAAAATTGACTGTTGGGAAATAATAGCTTTGGAAAATATATTTATTGGAATAAATTTTTTATTAGTTAAATGAACACTATAACAATAATTTAATTGACCTAAAATTAATTTGTATTAAATTGTAAGTTGGATCAATTTATAATTAGATAAACTAAACAAATGGAAATTAATAATTTTAGTCAAATGAATAGGACAATAAAATATTTGGAAATAATAGTATTAAGAAAAAAAAGCTAATTGGATAAAAATTATTATTAAAAATAGTATTTTGTTTTACTAAGAGGAAAAGTGAAGCTTTTTTTTACTAGTCTGTAGAATAAAACTACAGACGAGTAAAAAAGCACTTTTCCTCTGAGTGAAACATACTATTTTTTCTTCAAGCATCCTATGTATTTTTTTAGATATTAATTTTTGAATTTAATTTATTCAGTAATAAAGTATGTTTTTTTTTTATTTAAATAGGCCAATAAAACCCTTTCGAAATAAACTTAAACCTTCCTTAGCTCATTTTAAACTTTTTTCGTAGGCTAAATCGTACACTTTTCGCCATTTTGATGGTAACTTGTCTAATGTAGCATTTGCAATTTCGGAGAGATTTGTAGGTGTATAAACCATATATTCTTCTTCAATCATTTTTAATCAATTTCGCACAAGGTTTTTGCACAGAATCTCGAGTCAACCTCCTGTTTACATAATAAACAAACAAGTTTGAAGTATGGCTGTCATCAAAGTCAAAGAGTGCTGCTGCCAGTGGTGGTTTTGCTAACTAACTTTTTTTTACGGCGTACAACAATGAACTCATTTTTTTACTGTAAAAAAATATATCACTTCTAACTAGTGTGTTCAGTTATAAAATGTGAACATTTTAGTACGCTTAAAGAAAAATATTTGGCTATAATTATCGTTGGAACATATATGATTGGAAAAATAAATCTTTGGCAAAAATTATTATGGGAAAATCTAAAAAGTGGAAAATTGTCGTGGCCCCTTAAAGTTATAGCTATATAAATCTATAATTAATATTACAATTATAGATTTTTAGGCACTTTGTTTTATCATTTAGCAGTATAATTATCCGTTCAAGTCACACAATACTAATAATTATAATTATATATAGTATAATTAAAACACTAAACATATGAATGAATCACATCTCAATAAATTCAATAACTTATTCAAAATCGGTAAACTCGATAAATTCCAATCTATTGTTTTTCGCTAAATGTTAATTTATAATATCAATATTTAAAAGAAATTAAAATAATATTAGCATCTCTTAATTATAAAGTAGCAATAATCTACGTTGACAAATTCAGTATTATACTACACGCAGATTTACAGCAGATAAGTATTTTACGTCCAAAATCGAATTTTGGTACCGATGTGCGTTATACAGAGCGTGTTTAAAGCCCACCCCCTTTCACTTTTAAACGGTTTAAGATATCAATTTATTTTTTGGTATTTAATATGTTTAGGGTGCACACTGGAGGCAGGTGGGAGCAATTTTTGAATAGAAACGGGCGTCGCGACGCGTCGGTTGATACATAATTTTAAAGATAATAAAATTTTCTTTTCGGTAAAATAAGTGTTGAGAATGGTATTTTTTTAAAAAATCAAACAATATTTTTTTAATGATTAATATTATGATAAAAAAACGTAAATTATACTTTTAAACAAATTTTAAATGATATAAATAGAAGTTTACAAAAAATCTAACAAATTTGCATTTTTTAACAAAAAAAAGGGGGACGGACTTTTGACACGCACGGTATAAAATTATTAACTTTTAAAAATGTCCGTCAATCTGCCCATCTGTCCCTATGTTACGTTTTATTTTCCAAGCTATAATATAACCCAGGAAAAATCAATCCTAGTAAGAACACGAAGCTTATTAAAAGTGAAAAGAATCCCCCAAAATAAGAAAGTTATGGAGGCCTAAACATTTAAAAAAATAGCGAAAATAAATCAACTTTTTTTTATTGTTTTTTTTATATACATGAATATTCCTTTATTTACAATATACAAAACTATACAGATTTAAATTATTTAAAGGATCAACTGCTACAAATTTAAAAAACAAATCCCCTCAAAAACATAAAAAGTTATAAGGGGTTAAATTTAAAAAATCATACTTTTATTCAAAGGATTAATCGTATCAAATTAAAAAAAAAATCCCCTCGAAAACAAAAAAAGTTATATGGGCTTTTTTTTGTTTTGAAAAAAAAAAATATTTCGTTTTTCGCAAAAAAAATAAAAAAAAATCAAAATTTTCAATATTTTTTTTTTTAATTTTTTATTTATTTTTTTTTATTTTTCATTTTTCAAAAAAAAGTTGTATTAAACAAACAAACGTCAAACAAACGTCCGAAAAAGCGGGTGAGGCTGCACGTTTAGCAGAAAACGATAAAAATCGTCTTTATGAGGACCTAAGGGACCGGTTTTTATTTGTACCCTTTGCGGTGGAAACGTTTGGTCCTTGGGGTGATGAAGCCAAAAAGCTTGTGTGAAATAAGTAAGAATATTTCATGCAAAAACGCAAAAAGCTACATCACTCAGAGGATAAGCGTGGCTATCCAAAGGGGGAATGCGGCCTCAGTATTGGGCACTTTAAAGGATAAGGCAGGCTGGAAGGAATGAAATTTTTTATATTTAGTTTTTATAGTTTTTATATTTAGTTTTATATATTACCCCAAATGAATATAAATACATATACCCCTTTTGTATTAAAAAATGTATTTTTTTATTTATTTTTTTTTATTTAGAAAATTATTATTTTTATTTATTTATTTGGGAAAATGCACTATACCATTTACTGTGAATAGTAAATAATGGAATACGTAGCATTACACATCTTCACGGCTTGTTTATTATTTAAATACCTACCTTGAAGTAACACTAATTAAATTTTAATACAAATATTAGATTTTTGTTTTAACAAATATTGAATGTTTAATCTAAAATAGTGCGATATATTCAAAGCCTAATTTTATAAGTAAATTAGCCGATATTATCTAGTTATTTTAGATGTTTGGGATAAATATTAATATTAAAATAACCCTATAAGTATATCAAAATAAAGGTAAATTAAAGATAATTGTTGTTCTGTCGTCTCTAAGATTGAAATATTGAAAATACATTACATTTTTGTTTAACCTCGTACTATTCTACTTAATTAAGCATCCCCTAAGTCCAGGACTTGTGTGGGCTAGTAGTAGAGGGAACCACCGGCTTTAATTGAACCAATTTATAGGGAGTGTCCGCTTCACTTACGCCTTCGCCAATTTTAAATTATTAATTAACTGAAAAAGGCAAATCGGCGCCGGTGAGAATCGAACACACGCTATTTGTGTAGCAAACTCGTCAGGTACGACGAGGTAGTCCACTACACCAATCCTCCCATTTCGCACTGCAGTGATTTTCTCTCTCCTGAAAGGAGAATATATTCTCAAATATGAAAGGATAAGAAAATTGTTTGCATAAAAGAAGAATATATTCTCTTCGTTATATACAAATCACCATATTCTTGATTTAAGACAATATTTTTCTGTATGCGAGAGATTTTTATCATTTGTAAGCCATATTTATTTCTTTTTTTTTTTTTGATAAATATGATTTGGCTTTAAAAATATTCTAAAGTAATAACTATTAGTAGAACAATTATAAAAAATTCGAATTTTACGACCGAAAAATCAATTTTTATTTGCTTTTTCGTATTTCATAAAACGTCGAGAAAATGTGAAAAAAGTGGGTGCTAAAAAGTGTCTGTCTGTCTTTCTGTTTGTCTGTCGATTTGTATGTAAACCTTATAACTTTTGAACGGAAAGTCCGATTCAGAAATTATTTCACCAAACGAAGCAGGACCTTTTCTGTTTGCGTCACATCAAATATGGTTAACACTAGCGTAGGACAAGGGAGGCAAATGGACAAAAACTATAATTTTTAGCGATATCACTTATTATTTACAGTAGGACTTTTTTTTTGAATAAATGAAAATAACTTTTAATTCCCTACAAAAACATATGTGATCATTTTTATCGTAGGACTATTAGTTTCCGAGATATAGGTATTTTAATAAATTTTGATATATTTTTACATTTTTAGTTAGGTGTTAAATTTTGACACTAGTAAAATTTCAATCATAGGTAAAATTAATTTCAATTAATTTTTCTTTTAATAAATTTCTGATAATGGTGCGGCCAGAAAAAAAATCCGATAAAGCTACTAAGAAAAAGCAAAAAGGATATGGTCCAAAAATACAGGAAAAGTGAAGTCAATTTGATATCTTATTTTATAAACTTCTTCATTTTTCCACCCGTCTAGAAAAGGTAACCGTTTCACATTTTTCGATTTCTGTTAATGTGTAAACTACCCTTATTTGAGACAGTAGAGAAAAACTAAGAAAAACTCTCCTAAATGCTCTAAAAATATTAAGTTTGGTTTTAATATGTCACACGGTATGGCCTTTTTATATACAGGCCATACTCTGAATTCCTAATGACTTCCCCTGAATTCCTTATGACTTCCCCTGAATTCCTCATGACTTCCCCTGAATTCCTGGTGACTTCTCCTGAATTCCTTATGACTTCCCCTGAATTCTTTGTAAATTCCTATTGAGTTCCCGAAGGGTGTACAAAAGATTTCCCCGGCGGTCAACCCCCAGGCCATACCTACAAGCCTACATGTAGGCAAGGATTTTAAGGAAAGTATAAGGCTTCCATTCTGCGCAAACCACTAACATAAGTGGCATCCATTTTGAATTCTATTTCTTACGCGAAATTTAAATTGCCATATTGGTATTGGATATATTATTAACTATAAAAAAAGTCCCTAGAAATTACCAAAAGTTCAAACGGTTCAACGATTTAAAAATAGTGTTAAAAATGGCGCATTAGTATGGGTAAGAAAAAAACTAATGGCTGCCATCAGAGTATAGCCAAAAATTTCTATTCGCAGAAGGCCAATGCTCCAAATCATTGCGTGTAGGTCTCTGGACGGACATGGAAAAATCGGACGAATACACCACAATCTGGAAAACTTTTTTTTGTTATAACTTTCTTCTTTCCGAGGTCGCTCGAAAGTAAAAATAACGACAAACTGGGCATTTTTCTTTCGAATTTTAATCAATCGATAATATTAATTAATTTTGTATGAATCATTTCAAGTGATGCATAAAATTACTAGCACATATTGTTCAAAATTTTTTAAACAATATTATGTACGCAATTTTCTACACAAGATAAGGTAATTTGACGAAAAAAAAATATTTACAGTTGATGACAAATCAGTTTTTAAAATATATTTTAATGATACTTTGGTTAATTGCTCTCTCGTAAAAAACAAATACAATTTGTTCCAGAAAAGAAAATATTACACAGGCTCGCAAAAAAATAAAAATGGTGTGCGCCATGGTATTCATATGTATTTTCACCCGCTGTAAGCGAATCTGAACTCACTCACGTTCATAAACGTCCAGTTCATGATGGATCTCTAACGAATATCCAGTGGATATACTTTAGGGAGGTTAAAAAATATATGTCCACTGGATATCTTGTGGATATCCAGTGGATATCCTGGACATAGGCGGACATTTGTATATCCATGGGATATATCTATATAAGTACATATCTACATATCATGCTTGGTTCGTAAAAGATTCTGCTGTTTTCCTCTTGTGTATCTTCTTTATTTGATACTTTAATAAGGTTAAACTGCTCTTACTTTGGCAAACAGTTTAGTCTATCAGTTTAATCTATCAGTTTAATCTATTGCTTTCGAATTTTGAAAATTTTCAAAATTTCGGAAAGCCTTGTATTCGTCCAAAAATGTTAATTTTTTTGCGTATTTTTGCGTTTTATGACGTTTTATGTTGATATAAATCCATTTCAAGCAAAAAAAAAATTGTCGGTCGATTGGTCGTTCTGTCCAGGAAATCTTGTATCCACGATAACTTAAGAACGCTTTAAGCTAAAGACTTGAAATCTGGCATACAAGTATGTTACCAAAAGTTTTCGCTAGGGATTGTTTTTGGTAAACATTGGGGTGGGACAAGGGGGGCAAATGGGGTAAATACAATAATTTTTCACAAAAATTTGAAAATTGATATATAGGGGTTTTTGAGGTTGCTGAAATTGAATATAATAATAAAAAATTTCTAACTCCACCCCTATGGGGGTGAGGGGGTAAATATTTTTAAATATTTTCATCAAAATTGGTATATAGGTGTTTTTGGAGACGACGAAACTGAATTTGATAGTAAAATTTTTCCAAATACACCCCCTAAGGGGTGGGGGCAGTTTTCGTGAAAATATATAGGGGTTTTTGAGGTAGCTAAAAATTAAACTAAAATTCTAACTCCACCCCCTAAAAGGTGGGGGGTAGTTTTTGTGAAAATTTGTATATTGGGGTTTTTGAGGTTGCTGAAAGTGAATCTGATAATAAAAAACCCATTTAATGCGCGGAGGTGAAAAATGGGAAAGCGATTTTACTGGGCAATGTATTTTTTAGTTGAAATTCAGTTAAAATCAGTTAAAACGGAATAATTAAGCCAAATCAGTTATAAAATAATGTAATTTTTTGTATAAAATATGTATAAATAAAAAAATAATAAACATGTTAAGATGATTCTTTTGGTGGCCTGGTCAGTTCAATGTTTATAAATTTATCTTCTTTGTATCCTCTAAGTCCATACAAATATCTCGAAGGTTTAGGAACATTGGTATAGTTATCTTTCTTCGTGTCATCGCTCTCATCTACCTCGAAATTAGTTTGAGTTTTAACCGGGCATTTCCCATACACCATCTCAGTTTGGGTTGATTTAGTTTTGCGATCAATTAAATCCGCTAATTTTAAAGCTTGCTTTTTCAAGTCCCATATATTCCACTCATATTTCGGATCTTTATAACCTTCTATCATGCTTGGTTCGTATTGAGTAAATGATTCTGTTGTGTTTTCCCCTTGTGTATCTTTTCTAGTCAATACTTTAATATGTTTAAACTGCTCCAACAATGGTAAAGCATTTAGAATTTTTATAAAATGTACTTTTTCTCGCATCAGTTGTATTGCAAGTAAAATACATTCAGCTGGGTCCTCAAAAAAATATTCGCAAGTTTCTGGAGTACTGAAGGCGAGTTTAAATCTTCTCATAGCTAATACGATGCCCAATTTTTGGTCACCTGGTACTAAAACACCATCACCATAAACGAACATCCATATGTCATATCCACCCATATCAAGTTTTATGCCTGACTGTATATGGCATTCCCTGATGACTCTTGCAAACGGGTGGGTAAGTAAAGGATTCAATTCTTTATCATGGTTTTGCTGCAGACGTTCTTGATCAGTTAAGATACCTTCTAAGCCAATAATTTTCACCAACTCTTCATGTGGCACCAATAAATCCGTAACAAATTTATGGTTACATTTTATGTAACTACTTACAATGCAAAAAAATGTAGCTTCATTTATTAAGTCCAACCAAATATCAGCTAACATGACAAATACAGGAAAAATCTGAGCTGCAGCTATAGATATTTGGTCTTTCACTAGTTTTTTAGTTTGGTATAAAGTATCGATGTACTGGCTGTATTTTTGTAACACTGTTTGCTCGTTTAAGAATTTTGAAGACAACTCTCGCAAGTTGGTGACTAGATTTCTACAAGTTGCAGTAACCTCTTTGTAATAAATGAAATCATCCAAAGATATGTTCTCAGGCAGTATTAAGTCTAAACTAGTTCTGTTTTTGGTTTTTGTTGTTACTTTATAGCAACTAAGAATAAATGAAAATAAAACATTTATATTGTCACTCAAATCTATTAAGAAATTGAAAATATCATCTCTAAGATTATCCAGACTATTTAGGATTAGCATTGGTAGTTCTTCTATACCAGCACCTCCCTGATTCATGTCTTTATTATGAAGTCTTATCCCCATTATAAGCTTAACCAAATAATCTAATTTATTTTCTTTTTCTTCAAAAGGTAGTTCGCAGAATTCCTTCAACTCTTCTAAATCAAAAACACTTTTTACGGCGTATATCCCTTCAAGATAGACATCTCTACGTAAGGGATTTCCCATGCCAGAATAAAGTACACCATAAAAAACAAACTTCTTGTAGAAATTCTCTCCATCTTTAATGTTTAGCTTCAGTTTTTTCATGATGGAATCTTTTATGGGTTGAATTTTACTCTTTAAATCGTCCCTTTCTGATTTAACCATGAATTCTTTTCTTGATATGCTATTCCTGTGGTACCATTGGATCTTTAAGGTCGTTATGTTAGGAGGTTCATCTTTTAAGGAGTCCACAACATATTTAACAAATTTTATTACATCTTCCCTGTTGTCTAAGACAAAAGCTGATATATTGTGGTTCGGGTCTAAATATAAAAGTCCTACGTAGTAGTTAATGAATGGTTCTGATACTTCTATGGTTTGTCGAAAACATTCTCTGCGTATTTCGTTTGATATGTTTATTATTGTTCTTTCGTCATCCATTTTGGAAAGTATTTTTGACAGCAAAAACTATTTTTTGACAATTTTGTACAGGGGTTATTTTAACGTGCACACGTGGACACAAGTTGTGCCATGGAGTGATTTTTTAGGTCGATAACAAAAAAATGGCCCAACGTGAAACTATCCTTAAATTATTTCTTATAAGTCTTTCATTTCATACCAGATTTAAAATAATCCATCGACGAAAAAACTTTTTTCGACTTTTTATTTTTTTCAGTGTATATGAACCAAGTTTATTTAACATTTTTT
>CAUEHQ010000385.1:0-17310 GCA_958510825.1 Brachypterus glaber
ACAGGGCAGTTCCCATGGTTCGAAGGCTAGACGGTCGGCTATCGGCGGTCTGGGTTCCATTTTGCAGCTTTAGGCACGTACAGGGTGTCAGGTTACGTCTGTGGGTGTTGATAAGCATGATGCAATGTTGTGCAATCGGGAGTGCCAGCATATAACAGCTCCCTCCATAAAGAAAGTTGCTGGTCCAACGAAGAACAGCAACTTCAGTGAAGTGAGCTAGTTGGATGTTTGGGAGTTGATTTGTACTAATTCGGCTTCTTCTACGGTGGCATCAGTAATTCTAATACTTGGGCCTCTGCGGGTGATTCTTGTTATAATGGGAAGTCTGTTGCTGTTAGAGGGTCCTGGGAGTGGTTGGTCATCCTTGTTTAAAGGGTTAAAGAGGATTGCCTGTCTTCCTCTTTTTCTTTTAAAAAGTTGACATTTATAGGCTATCAGGATTATAATAAGAAGTATAATAGTGATTATAGTGATATAAGTATACCAGTGTAGATATTTTGTAGTAAAAGGTTCTTCGTTTATCATGTCGTCTAGTTGTTCGCTATATTTATTTAATTTATGTTCGGCCATGTTTAACTCGTCTAAATTTAATTTATTTATTTTTAGAGGAGTTAGTTTTGGAAGGTTGGCTGCATCAGGAAGATCCTCGCAGCAGTCAAATGGAATTTCAGGAGTATTTAAAATAATTGAGTAATTTGAGGTTCATTTTCCCATAGCACTACAAATAAATTTTAAAAATAAAAATACAAATAAATTAGTCAAAGATAAATATATTAAACAAATAAATTATAAAACTCTAAACTTTGAATTAGGTAATGTAAACTGGGATAATATTCTTTCCTATGATGTTGAATCTGCAACAAATACATTTTTTGAAATAATCAAAGATAAAATAAAATCAAACACAATTTATAAAAAAATTAAGAATAAAGATACAAAAAGAAAACCGTGGATAACTAAGGAAATTATTGACTCTATAAACTACCGCTATAATATTTTAAAACTATATTATGATACAAATGATAACGAAATTAAAAAACAATATAACGTCTATAGAAATAAACTAAATAACAAAATAATATATGCTAAAAATAACTATTATAAAAAAAAAGTTGAAGACAGTAAAAATAACAAAAAAAATGTGGGATACTATAAATGAACTAAACAATTCTAAAACAAACAAAAGCGAAATTAAAGAAATAAAAGTGAATAATATTGTAATAACAAATAAGAAGGACATGTGTAACACATTTAATAAACATTATATAAATATGGGGGATAAACTTGCAAAAAAAATAAAAGTAAACAAAAATTATAAAGAAAATAAAGGTGGCATCAGTAATTCTAATACTTGGGCGTCTGCGGATGATTCTTGTTATAATGGGAAGTCTGTTGCTGTTAGAGGGTCCTGGGAGTTGTTGGTCATCGTTGTTTGAAGGGTTAAAGAGGATTGCCTGTCTTCCTTTTTTTCTTTTAAAAAGTTGACATTTATAGACTATCAGGATTATAATAAGAAGTATAAATAAGTATAAATAAGTATACCAGTGTAGATATTTTGTAGTAAAAGGTTGTTCGTTTATCATGTCATCTAGTTGTTCGCTATATTTATTTAATTTATGTGGCCATGTTTAACTCGTCTAAATTTAATTTATTTATTTTTAGAGGAGTTAGTTTTGGAAGGTTGGCTGCATCAGGAAGATCCTCGCAGCAGTCAAATGGAATTTCAGGAGTATTTAAAATAATTGAGTAATTTGAAGTTCTTTCAAATGTAGATAAGATTCTTGTAGATCCAACATATCCGGAACAGGATGGCGTGAGTTTTAAAATTGAGTTATGTGCAGCAAATGAAGTTTGAGTACCAGTATTTTTACAGGTTATAGTGATCGGGATCCGGTGAGATACAACAAGGAGCCAAGTGTTTGCTCCCAAGGGTTGTACATGGTAATCCTCGATGTTAAATGTGCTGACCTGGCAATTTTGTGGAAGTGCCAGAGGGTGGTTTAGTATTTGTGCTTCACAGGGTGCTGTCGAATCGATTGGGTATGTTACCAGGTCGTAACATATTTTGAATTTATTTCCAGTGGCTGAGAGTGATTTGCATTTGTCTATATTTGCAACTTGTGTATAAAACCTATTATCATCGGACACTGCTAAGTATTTTGAAGAAGTAAGGACTGTATGAAAAAGGAGTGTTCTAGGATCAGGAGTAGGTAAAGAGTAGAGGTAATAAATTGTCATTTTCAACCAAAGGGATAGATAAAATAAAAATAATTCTATTATTAGTTTGATAAGCTTCTAGTTCAATAATATCAAGAAAATTAGCGATATTTTGAAACCTGTGTTGCAAGGGTAGTTTTCCCTTTTCGATGGTTTGTGAAATTTTTGATAATTGATCTAATAAATCCAAGGGTTGGATTATAGAGGGGTGGAGAACTTTTAATCTTGCAAAAGTTATACTATTTAAAATATTATCTAACTCTCCATCAATGTGCCTGAAAGATTCTATTTACTGTTCACAAATAGTAAATATTTTTAACTTGGCCGCACGGTAATTTTGGTTATCGGTTATATTATAAAGATCGGCTTCAATAATTTTTCAATCGTTATTAAACGTTTCCTCATCAATCTGCAACCTTTGTATAGTCTGATTAAAGTTTTTTATTGTTTGAGTAGTTTCGAGAATTTGGTTTTTCATGAGATTTTGAATTTCATGATCGTCTTTTTCTAATTTGTTTATACATTTTTCGTAATATTCCCCATCACTGGCATCTAAATTGCCGGTAATAGTTTTCCAAATAGTGCCTATTCCGTTTAAAATGCCTCTTTTATTTCGATTAAGGTTGGGATTTTGAAAGTACGTCACCTTTGATTTCTGAAAATTTATTTGTAATAGTTTCTGAAATTTTATGTAAAATATGAGTATGGGATCTAACGTCCGTAGAAAGGTACATTAGTCGGGGGTTCGAGTCTTTAGTTAGTAGTTTATCAATGTAAATTCTTCCTGGGATGCGCACGTTCTCAGGAAGATAGCTAGGATTGCCCAGGCTGATCTACAACAATAGATTCATTATCGGACTCCGTTTCTCATGGGGTATATACTTTTAGTCTGTCAAAGTTGACTTTAGTTCGATTATTATTGTTACTTATTATTGCCGAGTTCCGGTGGATTTCATCGATAACATAAGGGCCAAGATATTTTGGTTTTAGCTTATGACCGATTTGGGATTCCCTTAGCCAAACCTTTTGGCCAACGGAATATTCAAGGGGATTTGGATTCACGTGTTGATCAAAACGTTCTTTTGCTTTGGTTTTTATTGCTTCCATTTTTCCGCGAGCAAGTTTATAGTTGTAAGAAATTTTGTTATTTAAGTCTCTAATGTTTACTTATTAGTTCTTGTTGATTATAAAGTTTTTCCACTGGTCGGGAGGCTGTATGGCCGAATAAAAGCTCAGGTGGCGTAAAACCCGTAGTGTGCATACACTATTATTATGGGCAATAACCGCGTAAGGTAGGATTTCGAGAGGGTCTTCGTTGGGAAATTCTTTCGTTTGTACTCTTGATATTTCAGCTAGGGTGGCATGGAAACGCTCAATAGAGCCATTGGACTGTGGATGAGCCACAGAACTGAAGGTTAATTTAAAGTCATATAATTTCGCTAAGTCAAACATCAGCTGGTTGTCAAATTCATTACCGTTGTCGCTATGAATTCGGAGGGGAGTTCCATAATGTTGGAAGAAACGCATAAGGACACGAATAACTTCATTAGCTGTTTTATCTTTTACTGGATATGCTTGAACAAATTTTGTAAGTTCGTCTCGAATAGTTATAAGGTACTTTTTATTTGGAAGTTTAAAAAGATCAATATTAATTCTCTCGAATGGTGTATTAGGAGTTTCTGTAATTACTAAAGGCCTTTCGGTATTTTGACGATTAATTTTTACGCGTGCGCATGTTTCGCAAGATTTGATGTATTTTTCTACGTCTTTTTGTAGATTAGGGCAGTTGTATGTTTCACGAATTTTCCTAAAGGTTTCATTAATACCACGATGAAGATTGTTTTTTCCATCGTGATATTGCGATACAATGATTGGGCGTTGATCTTCATCTGGAGTTGTTACGAAAAGGTCCGAAAATATGAAACTAAGTATTTCGGGTATTTTAAGGTCACTAGCGTCTTCAACTCGTGGGGACCTGATTCAAACCTTTAAATTCCTAAGCAATTACTATTCTATCGACTTCAACTTATTTCAGCGCAACAACAATTCTAACTTGCGAGGCCACAACAAAAAGGTCAACAAAGAAAAATGTGCTAAGCTGCCACGAAAAAATTTTCTTATAAACCGAGTAGCCTATATGTGGAACTCTCTGAGCAATGTGACAGTTGAAGCTACTACAGTAAACCAATTCAAAAATCGGCTAGATAGGGAACTGGAGAGAACACGCAACCAATGGACCCGTTTCCAAGCTTGAGCCTTCTAATTTACGTGAATTTGTTTTGTTTTGTACTTGAATTTATTTTTAGTTTGAATTTATTTTAGTTTACGTTAATTTCAATTCAATTTTTAATTCAATTTTTATTCAATTTTTATTTAATTTTTAAATCAATTTTTCTTTTTAATTTTTAAGAATTTAGAAGTAACTGAAATGCAGTTTCATCGGCCTTGGCCGCATACTGTTTTATAAATAATAATAATAATAATATAATAACTTTGGTTTTCTTCAAATTTTATTTTGTCAGTATAAAATAATTTAAACAAATGTTCAGTGGCTTGTTCTAAGTTTTTGGGAATAGGTACGATAAAGTATTTCCTATTCGCTACCGAACCACTATTAGCGATATTTATTGTATTTGTTTGTAATGATTGGTCCTGATCAGCCAGGTCATCTAATATGGTTTCGTGTATTGGTTCTAAATTTCTTTGTCTGAAGAAAGCTATAATATTTTTGTGCTTTTTATCTAGTAATTGTTCATTGCTGAAAGTTAATTTGGAATGGTCTATAAGAGATTTTTTTGTGTATGATTTTAAAAATATACGATACTCTTCCCTTATAGCATCAGGGTCTGGTTCAGTATCGGAGGGTTCGTTGTCAGTTGTTTCGTTTGTGTGAAATATTTTAAAGCTATTTATAGGGGAGGTTTCTGGTTGAATGTAAATATAAACGGTAAAACGCGCGTCTTGAAATATAGTTTTAATCAAATTATAGACAATACGCCAATTTAGGCGGTCTAAGTCACACCCAAGTTTTGGTATAGCAAGATTGAAGTCATTATTTTGTTCGCAAATAAACTTAAGATTTTTAAGAGATTGTATTAGTGATTTATAAGTTGGTTTCTGGAAGTATTTTTCTTTAGTAACTAAGTAATATATACTTCTGTCGTCGACTCTTTGATGGGCCACTTCACCTACAGCTTTATTTTGGGCTTGGAGTAACTCTATTCCTTTAAACCTATTTTTAAATTCTAGGGCTATGCCTTTGTTCATAGCCATATCTTTAGAAATACAGTGTGCAAAAGCAAAATGGGGAGGAGCATTAAACAAATCGTCAAAGATAATCTTTCTATTGTCACTTTCGATTTCAGGGGAAAACATTACGTCAAAAATATCTATTATAGAGTCTAAATTTTGAATGTGATTGACAGAACGGATCCTAATAAGGGCATCCGCGTTTTGATTGGTTTTTCCAGGTTTGTCGACTATTTCGTAGTTGTATTCTTCTAATTTAAGTCGCCAGCGCGCTAAGCGGCTACCAGGGTCATTAATAGAGAACCACGTTAATGGTTTGTGGTCTGTTACTAATTTAAATTTTGTACTTTTATTTACTACCGCCCATACTATGGCCAAAAGTTCCCGTTCTATCACTGAGTAATTTGTTTCCGCGGTATTGAGAGTTCGAGATGCGTAGGCTATGGGAAGGTCCTTCCCGATACCTCCTTGAGAAAGAATTGCACCAACGGCGTACGTACTGGCGTCCGTAGTTACGACAAATTCTTCTGTAAAATCTGGATATCTAAGAATAGGGGTGGAAGTAAGAAGTTCTTTACATCGTTCGAACGCTTCAGTACATTCGTTAGTAAATTTAAAAGGACAATTTTTTTTTAATAACAATGTTAGTGGTTTAATTATTTTAGCAAAATTGGAGATAAATCGGCGATAGTATCCCGCGATACCTAGGAAACTTTTTATTTCTGTTTGATTTTTGGGAGCTGGAAATTTTACAATACATTCAATTTTCTGAGAGTTAGGTTTTACACCGTCCTGGGTTATTACGTGACCCAGGTATGAGACTTCCTTTCTAAGGAACTCGCATTTGTTTGGTTGGACTTTAAGATTATGCGTTCGTAGACGTGTGTGTACTTCGCGTAATCTTACCATATGTTCTTCTAGAGAAACCGAAAAAATTATTATATCGTCCATATAGACTAGGCACCATTCATTTTGTATACCGAACATTACTTGATCCATCACGCGTTGGAAAGTACTCGTTGCTTTTTTCATGCCGAACGCCATTCTAATGAATTCGTAATGTCCTTTTTCAACTGTAAAGGCGGTCTTTGGGATATCCTCAGGTTTTATTTCTATTTGATGAAAGCCGCTGATCAAGTCCATGATCGTAAAATAAGTACATTTTCCAAGTTTATCGAGTAATTCTGAAATATTTGGTAGAGGGTATCGATCTCCGATAGTGACTTCATTTAACTTCCGGTAGTCTATAACGATACGCCATTTTTGTTGGCCGGAAGAATCAAGTTTTTTCGGGACAACCCAAACGGGGCTGCTCCACGGAGAGGAGGAGGGTCTAATTATGTTTTGGTCTAAATATTCTTTTATTTGTCTTTTAACCTCCTCTTTGTGAACATGAGGATAACGGTATGATTTTGTAAAAATAGGTCTGGCATCACCAGTACTTATTTCGTGTTTAATTTGGTTGGTGAATGTCAGTTGGTCACCCTCGAGGTAGAAAATGTCAGAAAATTCGAGGCATATATTTGTTATAAGTTCGGCCTCTTCAGGGTTTAAGTGATCTAAATTTAGTGTTTTTTTGATTTTCTCTTCTCGCTCTAAATCGGGTCCTCGCGAAGGTTTATTAAAGGTTTCAATTCGGTTTACTGTTGCAGTATTTATAGGTTCTAACTTTACGTCTGGTAGAGTAATTGTTTTTGTATTCATGTTGGTATTAGCTATGGAAATTAGGAATTCACCATCGCGATTTATATGCACAATAGAGTTGGGTATTTTTACATGATTAATATCTATTAGGTGACAAATGACATCCGTATTACGGAGGTTACTTTTTAACTTAAGATTTTCTCACACCTAGGTTCAATAGTTATATTATTTTTAACAGGATTTACCTTAATGTTAGATTCGCTATTTATTGTTATTGGAAAAGAATTAGGAATATTTGTCTTACGCTGGTGAACGACCATCTCGTTACCAATGTCTAATGAGTTTGTAGTTATACTTGAAATTGAATTATTATTTGAATGAATAACAAGCGAAGAAGCATTGCCGCTTACGTTTCTTATAGTAAAATTCCGGATATTAGGCGAAAGAACGCTATTTCCGGTCTGAAAATATTTATTATTGGCTTTGGTGATAATAGTATTATCAACAAAGTACGAGGATTCGTTATATTTAAACATTTTAATATTCTTAAAATTAGTATGAAGCATTCTATTATTTATATCGATTACGCAATCATAATGTTCTAAAAAATCTAATCCTAAAATACCATCAAAATCTATACCTAGTTCTGCTACATAAACCTTATGAGGATCATCTTGCCTTAAATTTAACCACGTAGAATGCTGAATTAATATAGGGTCATTTGAGATACCAGTGACTATTAAGTTCTCTTTCATAAGGTTAAAGTTTGACAGAGTATGTGGGCGGATCAATGATATAGCCGCCCCGGAATCTATTAAAAATGTAAACTTTATTTGAATCGTAAATGTAGAGTAAATTGTTTGATTTTGTATGACATTTTTAGGACATGTAAATTTAGATCAACATATTCTGGAAGGCCATTTCCAGGTTGGCTTCCGTAGCTGGGCTCTCTATTTGAGCCGAGGCGCCCAGTTCCTGGCTCGATTGGGAGTTTAAATGATGTGTTCTTCCCATTTGAGCTTGAGACATAGGCGGGCGATTATTATTTGGAGGGTTTTGATTATTGTACTGGCGTCTGTAACACTCATTAATAGTGTGACCGGCTCGCTTACAATAGTTACATATTGGCTGATTACTACTAGTATTTGGGCTGTAATTTGGTGGGTCTCTATATGGGACTCTCAAAGAAGGGTTCGAACTAAAATTACTTGTTTGGGGTGGATTATTCCTAGGAGGCAAATTACGTTGGAAATAATTTTGGTTACTGCGGTAACCTGGCTGCCTTGGTCTATTTCAATTCAATTCAATTCAATTTATTAAATAAATTTTTAAATCATACATTTACGTAGTAAAATAGTATCCGCCTAAACCAAAAAAGGTTTGTGTTGCGGTTTAAGAAACGTACATATTTATATAAATATCTTAAATTAAGAAAAAAATTAAACTAGTAATATAAAGATTAAATATTAGGTAAAAAAATAAAGAAAATAAACAAAAAAAAACTAAATAATATTTATCAGAAAGAAGTAAGCTAATTGAACTAAAATAAAGAGAATAGCGTAGAAAAAAAATAAATTTTAAAGTTAAGAAGAAACAAACATTTAGAAATAAAGTAAATGAGAGGACAGAAACGCAAAGTTCAGAAGAAACGAAATAACATGAATATAATAATAAAATAATGGAAAAACGGATTTCGAAAAATAAAAATAGGTAATATAATAAAATATAATAATATTCATAAAAAAAATTAAACCAAAATAGTATAGAAATGGTCAGTGTTGTTTTGTAAAACGTAGTTTTTTAGTTGAGACTTTTGCTTAAGCTTGGGTGCATCTTTTATATGTGCAGGAATCAAATTGTACCATTTGGGGCCAAGATAAAACATACTTTTGTATATGTTTGCATTATGACAAACTGGCAGTAAAACAGCGTCATTACCTATGAACCTGGTAGGGTATTCGTGTTGCGGTCTGGGTAATAAGTCGATGTGATTAAGCATCCAGTGAGATACTTGAAAGACAAATATCTTTTTTATAGAAAAAAGATTCGTTAAATTATAAAGTTCATCAGTGGAGAAGGTAGGTTCTTTAAAAAGCATAATTTTTAAAATTAGATTTTGTGTAACCTCAAATGCAGCCTCCCAAACCAGTATACAGTATCTTAGTACACTTTCAGCCAAAGCGTCGTAGATAAGAATCAAATTTTTTCTGTCTAGTATATGTCTTAGATTATACATTGTAGGTAGCAGCCTTCTCAGCCTCAAGATAACTTGGTCTATATGACTTTTCCACTTCAAATGTTGGTCAACCGTCACACCGAGATATTTAATAGATTCTACTTTTTCGATCATAGGGCAATTGCAACTTGCTACTGAATTGCGACTGTCATTGTGAATAAATAAAGAGTTCTGCTCGGGTTGGCCAACCTTTGTTAGACTAAATGTGATAAATTTGGTTTTAGTAAGGTTAAGGCTCAAAAGGCTACTATCCATCCAATGTCTAATCTTTTTTAACCCCATCTCGGCTTTTTGAAAAACCTGGTTCTAACTCATACCACAAAACACTACCGTTGTATCGTCTGCATACGAAATAAATTTATGTTTAAGGTCTTTAATGCTGTATATGCGGGACGCCCCTAGTAACTTTAACTGAATCACTGTGTCCTTTATTAATTTTTACGCATTGGTATCTATCACTTAAATAATTTTTAAGAAGTTTTAAAGCTTCTCCTCTAATTCCTATTTTTTCCAGATGCTGCACCAGTATTTTGTGGTCCACGGTATCGAACGCTTTGGCCAAATCGAGAAAAAGAACTAAACATTTCATTTTAGAGTTTATGCCACCTGTAACCAATTTCACCATCTCTATTACCGCATCCTCAGTACTAAGGTTTTTTCGAAAACCAAATTGCTTTTCGGACAAAATTTTAAATTTTTCTAAAAAACTTTCCAGTCTAATTTTAATAGCTCTTTCCAATATTTTTGAAAAATTGTTTAATAGGGATATAGGGCGGTAATTGGTAACAAGTGACTTGTCTCCTGATTTATATGGTAGAACATTTGAGGGCTCTAGGGATACAAACCTGTTTTTAGGATTAAATTTAAAATATATAAAAGTGGGGTAAGGATATTTAGGTGAATTGATTTTATTGTTTTACTTGATATGCCATCAGGGCCTGGTGCAGATTTATTTTTTAGACTCGATATAAGAATGATTAGTTCGTTTTCCGTAATTTCCTTAAAGAAAATTGAATTTTCCTGATTTTTTGAATCTTTTGACCCGTTACTATTTGACTTTTTTATTTTTTTTACCATTTCTTCTCCAATTTTACTAAAAAAATTATTAAAATAATTAGACTTTGCTTTTTCAGAACTCACTGGAACCTTGTTATCATCGACTATATTGAATTTTTCCCGCTTTTTACTGTTGTCGCGATTAGTTGCGCAATTTATTGTTTTCCAAACTTTTTTATAGTCATTTTTGGCATTTTTTATTTACGATTTGTAATAATCATTTTTTGTTTTTTGAATTAATTTATTTAGTTTATTTCGATATGACTTGGCATTTTTTATTTACGATTTGTAATAATCATTTTTTGTTTTTTGAATTAATTTATTTAGTTTATTTCGATATGACTTATATTCTTGTTTTAACTCCTGGCAGTAATATAGATTTAACCTACGTTTAAGATTATCCCTATGTTTTATTGAACAAATTAGGCCGGAAGTAATCCAAGGCTTAATTTTAGTATTTGATTTTTTTAATAATATTTTTTTATTGCTATCTGAGATTAATGTTTTCAGTTTATTTATGAATAAATTATAACAAATTTCCGGTTCTTTGGAACTTAAAATTTCTTGCCATCTTTCATTTTTTAATTTTAGATTTAAAGTGTCATAATCGATTTTAGAGATGTAGCTTTGATTTAAATTTTTTTCGACATTTACTTTACTCTTTGGTTTTATTGACAAAAAAGTAAAATAATGGTCTGTTAAGTCCGTTTGAAAGATGGCAGGAAAAAAAGTAACATTATTTTTGTTTGGATGATTGTAGTTGCCCACAAAAATATGGTCAACACAACTAGTTTCTATTCTATTTTCTTTTTTTTGTAGCCTAGTTATTTTATTTATGTACGGAAACAGTCCTTGAGTATTAAGGGCTGTTAGATAATCGTTAACGTTGGTGCTATTACAGTCTAGAAAATTTATGTTTATATCATCAGCAAAAATATTGTATATTTTCTACGTACTTTTTTAAATTTATTGAAGGAAGTCTATAAGATGCAGTAAGACCAAAAGTGATACTATTTATAGTAAGTGTCAAACGTAACAACACTGACTCTTCTATTTTTACTTTAGTTATATTAAAATCTAAGCTATATTTTACGTAAATAATACACCCGTCACACTGATTAACTTTTGACTCGTTATGAAACGCAGTAAAATTTGGCAAAGAATAACTGTTAAGATCTGGTACACTCCAGGTTGCGGACATAATTATTACGTCAATATTTTTACTTTTAAACGTTTCCAGATATATTAAAAATTCAGAAAAATTTGCATTTATGCTTCTTATATTCAAACATAATACATTAAGATGCCTTTCTCCTGAAATGCATACTGCCCCCTCATCCATATTTTCAAATATATGAGTTCTATTTATCTCATCATTATTGCTTAAATTCATAGAGAAACAAGGAGACTTTTTTTTTCGTACGCATACATTAGTCTCCCCTATTTATAAGTTCATATGTTAAGTAAAAAACTATATACAAAAAAAAATGGAATACGAAAATTTGGGAAAAAAAATATGTAGAGAGAACAAACAATAGAAAACAATAAATAAAAATAGATCAAAATTAGGAAAAAATGGAGAATAGAAAAAAAATATACAAATTTTTGAAAAAGAGAGAAACTTAAATGTTACGTCTTATTGTTTTTCACTAGTCCTAGATTAGTTAAATCTGACTCATATTTAATTAGTTCCTTTTTATTGTCCTTAGAAATAATAACGTGTCCATTCACTGTCCAACAGAGTTTAACGCCCACAACAGAACGAACGTGATTTAACAATTTCAATTTTGAGGGCACTAGCATTTCACTGAAGACAATTTCTGAGCCTTTTAGTTTTCTCTTTTCCGAAAATATTAAACTTCGCTTCCATCTGTTGATAAACATTACCGCAACTGCTCGTACTTTTGTTTGATTTTCTTTATCGCTGTTGCTTTTTTTCCAAACCGATAAGCAAAATTTATATCGTTTGGATCCACTTTAAGTTTTAGCGTAAATTTAATTAGATTACAGATTTTCTCATTTATATCTTCACCTACTTCTTCTCGTAATCCTTTAATTAATATATAATTTGAGTATGAGTTTTGTTGCATATCTTCTAATTTCGAATTACTTTTTTGTGTTTCTAAACTCATAGCTTGCAATTCAGATTTTAGTTCCGGAATAGCATTTTTTCTTCAAATTGTTTAATCATACCTTCAAAATTAGGATCACCTTCTACTTGAATCATCGTTTTTCGATTCCGCACGCCAGATTCTATGTTTTTTTCCAACACTTGTAATTTAGCGGCAAAATCACTGGAACTATTATTATTATTATTATTATTATACAATGTATAGGGCAGAGGAATAATCCTATTATGCCCAGATTTATAAAACAACAAAAATTATAGTAAAAAAAAAAAACTTAAAGAAATATAGTATCAAATAAAAGGTAGGTGAAAATGAACATAATAATTACAAAAAGTAGGAATCTAGATTGAAATAATTGTGTCATACTGGTTCTTGAAACTGTTTATGCTGGTGGCCTGAACCACTGATGCTGGCAAGCCATTCCATACGTTGAATATACGGTTGACTAAGAAAGACTGACGGGGTTTGGTTCGATAGTTTTGCTTCTTTAATTTTAAATTGTGTCCTCTGAGCCTGATATTCTCATTGAGAATAAACATATCCTTTATATTTACAGAGAAATGGTCATGAAGAACGTGATACGTAAATATTAAGTCTCCTCTAGTTTTTCTGTTAAGAAATGTAGGAATTCGGGCCATTTGGAGCCTTTCTTCATAGGAAGGTCTGTTTGGTCCAAATGTAATTCTACTAGCTCTTCTTTGGACAGATTCGAGGTTGTTAGAGTCTCGTATAAGTTCTGGATGCCAGATGGGACCTGCATACTCCAAAATCGGTCTAACATGCATTTTGTAAAGCTTCATAAAAGTTTGGAAACTAACATTTTTGAATGCTTTGGACAATATGTACAGTTTAGTATTGACTTTTTTACAGGCGTTAGAAATGTGTTCCGACCATGTTAGATTTTCATTTATTGTTAGTCCTAAATCTTTTTGTGAGCGAACACTGCCTAATTGTATACCATTGATGTGATATTGCAGACGTGGGTTTGATTTTCCGATATGCAGGACAACACATTTTTGCAAGTTGAGAGGAAGCATCCATTCTTGGCTCCATGTGAATATGGTATTTAGATCTTCTTGAAGAGTGCCGTGTGACGTCAAAGGGTTTCCGTAAAACTTTGTATCGTCGGCAAAAGCAGAGGAGTCGGATATGATTAGGAAAAAAAGGATAGCTGTGAAAACTAGGAAGAGAATAGGACCAAGAACAGAGCCTTGCGGGACACCACTAGTTACAATAAAGATTTCCGATAGAGATTTATTAATTCTAACTATAAACCGCCTATTAGTTAGAAAGCTAGTGATCCAAAGAAGCAATTTACCTCTAATTCCGAAATGCTCGAGTATCTTAATAAGCCTTTTTGTGGGAACGCGATCAAACGCTTTAGAGAAATCGAGATAGATAACATCAGTGGGTAGGTTTAAATCGGAAGATAACGTCCAATCGTTAATACATTTTAGTAAATTAGTTATAACAGAGCGACCACGGACGAAGCCGTGCTGTTGCTCTGGAATAACTTTTTCATGTAGAAAAAAACTGGACATTTCTTTGGCAATGATTGATTCCATAATTTTGGCGATAATAGGAACTAAACTTATTGGCCTATAATTATCTGGGTTGGCTTTATCCCCTTTCTTGAAAATACTTGTTATACATGCCAATTTCCAAGCTTCTGGAAGAACGTGATTGGAAAAGGAAAAATTCATAATTAAAGACAATGGTTTTGAAATAATACAGGAGCAATTCTTTAAAATAACAGAAGTTATGCCGTCAAGTCCTGGAGCAGACGTATTAGAAAGTTTATTTATTTCTAACTCTATAGCCTCGGGAGTAAAGTTTATATTGGAAAGAGAATTTACAATTCTTGGAGCGGGGATATGGGGGAGAGGAATGTTATCTGGCTCGATAGTGTATACTTTTGAAAAAGTCTCAGCTAATAGATTGGCAACTTCGTCGTCATTTCCGCAAACAGACCCATCTGGTCGTTTTAGCATTGGTACAGATACTTTTGTTTTCAATGTAGAGCGAACATATTTATGAAATGTTTTCATATTACCATCGTTAGCTATACCGTCCAGATAGGTGCGCCTTGCATTTTTAATAGTTTGGCTTAAGGAGTTTGAAAAACTTCTGTGGTAGTTGAAATCAGTAATATTTTCACTTGTACGATATTTGCGCCAAAGTTTTCTTTTATATCTAACCATGCTTAAGATTTCGTTATTAATCCAGGGCTTTAGTTTGTTAAAATGAATTTCTTTTTTTATTGTGTTACGATTCACGACATTTTTCAAGGTAGTAGAAAAAACGTCCCAATCATTATTGATATTTCCAGAGGACAGAAGCTCATTCCAGTTTATAGAATTAAGTTCTAGATTCACCTTCACCATTTTCACCATTATTTTCATCATAATTGTTAGCTTTGTTTACTTTACGTGGGTAGCGGCCCATTTTGCTTGTTTTACGATAACAATTTAATAATAAACTTAAAGAAAATATTGAATTTTTAATTAATTTTGGAGGAGCAGACTAAAACATGCTTACTCTTTACGCACCTATTTGTCCGCTGATTTTCTAAATAAGATAACTGTAACTTCCGGTTTATTCGGACGCTTCTATTAAGGAGCCGGGGTTTAATGCCCGCACTATATAACTAATTTTCGGATCAAGACACCTAAGTAAGGTATCTAGGCACAAAGAGTCTGCAATAAGCTGTTGCGAATATTTTTGATCAGGGGTGAGGTATTGTCGATTTATGGCAGCATGTAATTTTGCGTTATGCGCTTGTATTTTGTTTACAAATGTTAAGGGAGTCGTTATTTTGTCGCATAAGTTGCAGATCGTGCATGAGACTAGATAAATCTCTAGTATCTCCGAAATGAGCTAGTAACAAATCTTTGATCGCGCCCCAGGTGACCAAGCTACGGCTATTTACTAGTTGTGCCGCACGGCCACGCAATTTATTTTTAATGTGCACGGTTAATAGAAAATGTTGATTACCGCTTGCAATTTGAATAGCGGTGTCGCAAGAGCAGACAAACGAGTTTAAAAGAATTTGGTCGCCATCGTATTCGGGTATAAGGGCGAATAACTCAGCCAATTTATATGGCTCAATTACTACTTTTACTTCCTCCTTAACTTGGGAGGAGGAACCTGCCTCAATATCAGTATCAGTCATTGTATTTAATAGAACACAAGGATAAAAATTAGGGAAAAATGGAAATACACAAAATAATATCGTTGGGTCACTTCACTCAACGCTCGTAAGCACTACACACAAAATTGAAAATTCGTTCACTTTTTAAGGATTGGAATCCACACGATCGTTTACTCAGTTCAACAATCGCAAAGTGGATCCTACCGACTGCGCCAATTTTACAACTTGGAAGTCACGAATGGCTTTTTAAAAAGAATTATATTAAATAAACAAAGTTACATGGACTATAGCTAAAGAATTAATAATTACAGTAAAATCTTAACTACACTGATAAAAAGGTACTGAAAATTACAATATTGATTCTGTGAAAAATACCCAACTTATTTTGGATTTTTACAGATTTATTATATTTTTACCTTTTTTTTGGACTTTTACACAAAAACTGTGATATCACTAATTAATTTTGTGATATCACTAATTAATTTTGTAATTTTTAAATATCATTCTTGAAATTTCAAATGTATTTTTCTAATTTAAAATCACAAATTATGTTTTGTAAAAGTATAACGTAATTTGGCAATATTCCTACGGAATTTTGTTATTTTACCAAATATATTTCGGAGTCTAATATCCCAACACTCTGGGCATGCGCGGCAAGTGCGCTTCCATGATTGATTTAATCGACTATCAAATAACATTTAGACAGGTACACATCGCGACGCTCTACTATTTTTGAGTATTATAACTTTTTTAATCGTGAAAATTACGTGCAATGAATTGTCGTATGCTCAATATATAAGATAATATCTGTATAGGTGTTAGTATTTACGTATAGTTATCAAGAAAATAACATTTTGTTTTATATAGATAAATCTAATATAGTTCTTTTACGTTTATGGAATACTAGGTTACGTGTTTGGTGCAAAATTTATTAAACTGATTTGGCCCATCCGTTTGGTAAGTTAAGCATTTAATATATAAATATAAAATAACTTCGACTTTTTGTGTTTATTAAAAGTTTAATAAAAAATTTATTATTTGTTTTATTTAAAATATTATGTATTATACATTATTCAATTTTTGATTTTAAATGCAACACTTGGCCCATTTGATGCAACCGTGTTACAACTTAAAAAATAAATAATATTTATTTTTAAGTTATTAGTACAGTAACGTTGGTATTTTTGTTACCTTAATAATATTTATTTTTAAGTTATTAGTAAAGTAACGTTGGTATTTTTGTTACCTTCTTACTGTGCTAACAACTAAAAAATAGAAAGGTTTTGAGTTGTGACATTAGCTTAGTTTACACCATAGGTATTATATTTTAAGTCCAGGTACTTTTTTTCTACCTATCTCTGTTTACAGGATTTGGACTTAAAACATAGTACCTATGGTGTAAACTAAGACATTATTGCACCAAACGAGCGAGTTGTAAATGTAAGGTAAATTCACTAGTGAATTTTACAAAATTTGTATCTAGTTTTTAAGGAATATATATATATTGTAATATTACATTTAAAAAAAAACTAAAAATTTAATTTTTATTCCTGAAATTTACAATATAAAATGTGTAAAATTCAATTTATTTTTGTAAATGTTTTGTAATTATAAAAAATCCAATTTTT